>DWEI01000826.1:0-19147 GCA_018245875.1 Mysoria ambigua
CGTTCGACCCGGGAATCGAACCCGGGACCTCTCGATCGGCAGTCGCACTTGCAACCAACACGACCAACGAGGCAATCAGAATGTATAGAATGCAGAATGTATAGAATCATTATTATTATTATTATTATTATAAAAGAATGTGATAAAATTATATGAAACAAATTATATCTACTCACTGCAAACTGGTGTAGTGATTGAACAGCTCCTGATCATAACTATTTAAATGATTGTTATCAATAAATAATTCTCTAAAAATTGCATGTGGACTCTTCACTGTGCCATCACTGGGCTCCAGATCAAACTCTTGATTCACACCTTCATTGATAGCATACCTCAAATCCTGCAATCTTTGATCATAAAGAGTCGCCTTCCTAAAACTATAGTAACTCTTTTTTACCATGTCTAAATATTGCTTTGTTTTAAATTTATCTTCTACAGCTGAAATCTTGTGACTAGTGAATATTAATGTAAAATTATCACTTTCTAAATTAGTTCCTTGTGAAACCAAAGGTGAGTTTTTCTTTAATATCTTCTCCTTAACACTTTTCAACAGTTCTGGATCGACTTCATGTATGTTAGGTTTCTTTGCAGACTTAGCGGTTAGCTGATATAGTTGTCCAAGAGATGCTGGACTACTAGCCAGTTTAGAGAGGTGTTCTGCGTGCAATTTGCTTATAGATACTTTTGATTCTGTCATACTGCTTTGATTAACTGAAAAGGGAACACTTTCTTGGTGGCATCATACAATAACAAACAGGAAAATGAACCAAACTAAACTAACCTTCCATCACCTCGCCATATTTCTTGTAAAGTTTATGCCTCGACTTTTTTTTAACCGATTTTACAGCGTTAGCTGTTCTCGTGGATTGATGTCGCACGAGAAAAAAGTTTCCTGGAACTAACACTAATGTTATGCAACGCTAAATTAAGGTTATGTTTATAAAAAATATTGTTATTAGAACGGACTTTGTGACATGCGAAATACACAATAGACTGTGTATTTAAATGTTACCTGTGTAATGTTCTGCTAGAAAAATCTTTCGGCAAAAAGAACATCGGGTGGCCGGTGACAAACTTTTCAATGTATTATTTGACGGTAAAGCAATTCCGTGAATGTTACTGTGATACAGGTTTCTCGCTGAGATCAGACGATGCATTGTTTTGTATTATTTTACACTATTAAATACACTAATTTAAAACGCATTCTGAAATGAAAAATATCATTCACTTTAAGACTTGAATCAGGGGACGACAAAACCACGTGAAATAAGTTTTGACAGTTCAACAATATTATAAGTGCTACCAGTTTCATATAAGTGACATTAAGTGTTACCTTTGCATTTTCGTATGCCTAGTTACACGCGCTGTTTATGTAGAACTAACAACAGGATTTAAGTACCAATAATTTCTTAAACACTTTCAAAAGATTTCGATTGCGCCCAGGTTCTAAGTCGGTTTTACATCCAAATAACACTTCAATGTTTATATCAACCGCTATAAGCTTCAGATGAATTAAATCGTGCATTTTCTAATGAAATTGCCGTAAATAAAATAACATGGAAAATATATTCCCCCCTTCAATAGCCTGTCAGTATCATTGCTGCCACGGCCACCTATCCTGGGAATGCTGACATTTGCGGAGTCCTCTCTGTACAAACGTCAACAAGTACTATATAAAAGACCTGTCGTAGGTACGTCTTTGCCCGCTTCATTCTCAACAAATTATACTATTTTCTCCCATTTCTTGTATATTTTTTTAATACCGATGGTTTTTAGGCTGGGAGCAATGTTCGCTCTAATATGGCGGAACATTTCTACCCGCATATTTTGTTACATTTCCCCGTTCTTATTTCTAATCAGCATACTTTGCTGCCGGTGATTTAATAACTACGTGGAAACAGTTTGGTTCCACGTGGTGTCGTCTTCTGGACGTCTCCTCGGTACCGCACTTTTGTTCCTCCGCTAACACTCCGTTTAAATAATATCTTTAATGTGGCTGAATTGACAAATCACTGAAACCGTTAAAATAAAAAAAAATGGTAAAGATATAATGTCAAGTACAAGTATCTATCCGACATTATGACAGATTGTAGGCCTAACTGTCAAACAATTGAAATTTATAACAAAGTTTTTTAGAACAAATGTAAATATTGGGCTACTTTATGTAGTATCAAAATTATTTTAAACTTTGAAGGCAAGAATATTAGAATTAAAAGTTTTATTCAAGTTACAATTATAATGGAAGAGAAAATTTTTGTGTGTAAGTACAAATATGAATTTATGTGTTGCATGTAAAGCACACGTATTTTATTTGCCGCCGCTGTTTCAGGGACTCCAGAGCTGAACAAACGCCTAATACAATTCCGTATTGATAATGATTGGTTATTTAAAAGAAAAAAGCAACCTTGGGGGTCAGTAAATATTATGTTATTATTGTTTACATTTCAAGATCGAGAATTTATTGTGAAGTTTGAAGGTGGAATGTATCCAAGTCATTTCTTAGAGCCACGAAATGTTAATGAATTATTGGTTTATGAGTGATAATGGAAAACCGTGTCTTAATACAAACCTTAATACAAAACTGACATATATAATAAGTGTATTGGTCATCACTTTAACATTTCATTTATAAGTTTAATCGATTTGTTTGCAACAAGTAATTTTCCAGCTGTTTTATGTAAACCATATATACTGTAAACATTATATGTAATGATAAACTCTTTTTACGGATTTGCAATAATGCAATTTTAATGAATATTAATATTTTTAAACTGTCAAATTGCTTAGTTTTGTTTGCTGTGTAGCTAATATAATAAAATAAGTGTATATCATGATACAGGGAATTTTATAAAATCCTCATTGAAAATGGATTTCCCGTTGAGATGACTATCAAACATGTGAGGAAAAAGTGGTCATATATGTATGATGTAAGTATATTCTTTATTTTGTAATAGTAACTATGACACCATTATAATAGGTACCTTTCTTCCTATAACCTACATACCCAGCTTGGGGATATGACACGATACCAACCCTTTTATTGTTCCACTGCTGGAACACGGGTCTCCTCTCAGAATGAGAGGTGTAAGACCATAGTCTGCCACACTGGCCAAGTGCGGGTTGGCAGACTTCACACACCTTTGAGAACAATTTTTTTTTTTGAACTCAAGGTGTGCAGGTTTCCTCACGATATTTTCCTTCACCATAATAGCAAGTGATGTTCAAACTTAAAACACACATTTTAAAGAGGTGTGTGCCTGGGATTTGAACCTGGTCTTCCGGAGTGAGAGATCAAATTTCAAACCACTAGGCTATCACTGCTTAGCTTGGGTATAATGATAATAAATTCCTATAAAAGTGTACAATAATGCAAATAAAAGAAGGCCTGCATCCAGTTGAGTTACACAGCCTCAATATGTTAATATATTTGCATTGTACGTCTAGAATGGCTTTTAATATCCCTTCTGACTCTTCTCTGTATATTTATTCGAGCATCTCAATGTTCCATATATACTCATGTCAATCAAAATGAACTTTCTTGCAGACATACAAGATTGCAAAGAAAACAAAAAATAAAAAGTGGAAGTATTATCAGATGTTTGAAAAACTGTTTGGAAGGACAACAATATTAGACAAATATGAGTCCTGTGAGTATTGTGTTGTGTTTGTGAGTTGTCCTGAGTAGAGGTAGATAGCTATCAGATAGAACCGTAATCATATTCCACATTAGTTCTAGTATTCTTGCCTGCCTCATTGGACTACATAGTTGCAAGTGCAACTGCTGATCTTGAGGTCCTGTGGTCCTGGGTTCAAAGCCATTGTCGAGTGCTATTGTTTTTTCCTAACCTAGCTGTTCAAGTAGTATTTATGTAACTTTTAACTGTACAGTCAGACCTTGTTATATGGAGATTTATAAAGGGACTATAAACTTAACACATCACCAGTTAAGTCAAAGTCAAAATCATCTATATTAATAATATAAAGCTGAAGAGTTTGTTTGATAGAATGTAGGATATGCCGACGTGGCGTCTGCGTTACGCACTATTCTAAATATTGCATCTATGTCTTACGTCTAAATATTGCATATAAATGGTGCAACATATAAGCTACTTTCCATCATAGAATTCCCTAGAGGTCAGTATTTACGCAGGAAAAACTTTGTGATATACTAATTTTCAAGTGAGCGAAGCTAGTTTAGTCATATCTAGTAAACATCATCATAAATAAATAATTCGTACCACACCCCAACTGAGACGGACTAACAAGAAACTCAGTGTTGTTGGCATGTTTTAGTGGTTGCTTAGTAAAATTGTAATTTAATTAAATTGCACGTACATGTTGAGGGGTGACAGGCTATATGGTTTTAAGTGACATTTTTAGCAATATTGAGTTATATCTATTCTGAATCAGCAAGTTTTTCTGGTTCTGAATATGTATATATATAATTAAATTCCCCCAAAAACTCACTTAAAACAATTAGCCCTTCACCCCTCTGGTGTAATTAATTTCAGGTAAACATCATATGTATAAATAATAATATGATAATTTTTTATAGGGAGTGACGAGTGGCGTTTAAAATTTAT
Organism: Mysoria ambigua; assembly: GCA_018245875.1. Taxonomy (NCBI): domain Eukaryota; kingdom Metazoa; phylum Arthropoda; class Insecta; order Lepidoptera; family Hesperiidae; genus Mysoria; species Mysoria ambigua. The sequence continues at coordinate 4,584 of DWEI01000826.1, forward strand.
CACTAGCATATGTAAAACAAAAGAGAAAAAGCTTGATTATCGTGAAACGTGGAAGTGAGTAATGCTGACAACATTGTACTGAACTACTGTTTGTGATATGTTTCTAATAAATATTGTGTTTTTGAGCATCACACATTTTGTAGGTCGGTGGAGCTTGCGCTGAGATCTGATGACCTTCCTACAGACTGCTGCATACAGGACATCAAAGGTCTGTGGCAGCACATAAGAATGACTTTTAATGTGAGTGTTATTATAAATCATTTAATGATGTCTTTAAATGTTATTATTAAATGATTTAATGTTAGTATTATTATTTAATGATTTAAAGTATTATTATTTTTGTTAACATCAGGATTAAAATTATGTAATAAGCTTAATGACAATCTAATAAATCAATAAAAATCTAGTGTCACAATGATCATATTTATAATTATTTTTTTTTATAAAAAAATTGTGTATATTTGGTAAGCCTGAGATATCGTTATATGCTACTTTTTATACCCTTAAGTGTGGCTTAAGGAAATGTACCAAGATCTTATTATCTTTATATATTTTAGAGGAAACATCGTTTGAAACTCAAAAAAGGCGCTGAACTCACAGATTGGCCTTTATATGAATCTATGATGAGCTACTTTCAAAAATATGAGCCGGATTACATGTCAAAGTTGGAATCAGATTCTGGAGCCAACTATATAAGCAGAGAGAGAAAATCCAGCAAGAATTATCTAAATAAAACCAGCCAGAGGAAGGATGATCAAGGTGATGAGTTTCAGTGTAAGTACCCACAGCCATTAATTCAAACATTTTTATTCTAGATTTTTCATTAATGGTTTGGTTGGTACGTTTGGCACCTGTTCCACAGTGGGATGTATATACAACTGCTGGCATGTAGCATACTACACTCGACTGTCTACCTCTTCAAATATTACAGACGTGATGTTACGTTTTTGTATGCATTTTGTATTATATTTTTTATATAACATTTCGCGCCTTGTGTGTTACCGCGAACACCAATAGGTATAACAAGTTAATACGCAAATAAAGCTCGTAGATAAATAAGCGGCTACTAGCAATGTGTGCAGGAGATATGGCATTAATATAAGTAAACAGTGTATCGGTAATGAGGCGAGCCATTAACCTGGCGCGTTTACACGATAATTATTGGCAGCCCTAATGCTTTTATGTCAGTTTTATTATTCGCCGCGGCGCTTGTATGATGTCAGTACGTTTGCACGCACACACACACACACACACACGCGCAGTACACACGTTTGCTTTGCACGTGTGCGTGTCAAGTTGTATCAGTAGTGTAACATCACGTCTGGGGGGCGGGGAGGGGCGGGGGCGCAGCGCTGGGCACGGGAGTTTAACATACGGCCACGTTTCACCAGTTACGGCTCTTAGTTATTAACACTTTATTGCTTAAATAAAGTTTTATTTCCTTGTGTTTTTTTTTATTCGCTAGGGGTGGTCATCAAAGTCATGTATTTTTGTAATGAACCTGGCGTTAGTTTTTAATCAGAATGTCAATTTCCAATGTCCCGAATGGTGACAGGTGACATCAGTGCCGCGAACGGGGCGACGCTGGCGGCGCCTAGGCCTAGGACGCAGAACCTCTAGAGTCGTAGAATTAACTATAGATTATTAAAAAATTGTGTTGTATCTTATTTGGGGCGTTACCAATGCCGAGGACACGTCAGTATAGGATGACTCATACAGAGTATTTTTCAAGGGCGTAATTAAAAGGAATCGCACTAGGCGCTTGAAGGCTATTTACATCGTTGAGTAATATTAAATGTTACTTAATGGCGAGCTTAATTTTCATATATTATGTAAATATGTACTATGTGCATTTATGATTTCTGATATAAAGTTTTATAAATAGGTTTTATTATATACATATTTTCTGTAATTTATTTAAATTTCAACAGAACATCTGTTTTGTAGTATGTGTAGTGCATATTACTTATATGTTTTTTTTTTTCAAGACAGCTGTTTCTCGTTTCAACGACATCGACTTTGTTTCGATTAAGCCACCCTAAGTCGTTATTAGTACTGATGAGATTTTATAAACAAATTTTATAAAAAAAAAAACAAAATGTTCAACTGACATCAGCTAAGCTGAATGATGGCGGCGCCGTAGGCAATTTTGAAAAGCTCCCGGTTCCATTGCAGGGTCCAAAGACATAACGGAGTCGTTCATACAGATCCGCCTGCAGTACGACTGGCTGTTCAGGGAGCGCAAGTGGGCGTGGAAGTGAGTGTGCCGCGTGTTCTGTTCTGCACGCGCGCCTGTCGATGGTAACGTGACGTCAGCTAGTGTGCGTGTCCCCGACAGCGACCTGCTGGCCGTCATGCGCGAGGAGTACGGCTTCCCGCACTCGCTGACCGGCCGGGAGATCTGCAGGAAGTGGGCGTCGACGTTCAGTGTGAGTGTTGCGAGATCCTTTGTGTATATACAGTTGGTGAAACTTAGTTATATACAAAACATTAACTAAACGGGTTTAGCATTTCTGTCGACGAAAATGTATCAGAAGATGTCGCTATGGTCGTGTTGGTTGTAAGTGTGACTGCCGAACACGAGCTCCTAGGTTCAATTCCCGGGTCGGGAACTATTAAATTTTTGCCTCGAAGTCTGCGTATGTGTCCGATGCCCGACGATAGGCTCACCACCTATTACATAGTGGGACGTAAACGTAACCGGTGAACCGTGGGAGTGTTCTGCATTCCTCTGGCCTACCCCTTCGGGGACATACGTTAGTGGAATCAGTCAGTAAATACGGAGTCCTGAGTACGTATTGACAATATAACGCAATTATCTACCTACACACGTTAAACTCCCCGAAGAGGTAGGCAGAGGAGTGCTATACCCTCGCAAGTTTCATCAGATACCTTTGTATATATGGAGCAGAGGCTGAGCTTGTTGCCGCGCACCGGGCGCACGCCTGGACTGCGAGACACAGATAATTAATTGTATTTATGTTTGTGAGTAAACGATCGACAGTTATTTTTATAGATAACGTCTAGCGGGAATAGACGGGGTCGTGGCTATCTTAACGGCGAGCAAGGAAATAGTTGAGGATAGTTATTTTTTACTGATAAATATTTTACAAATAATTTACAAACTTAATTTTATTAATTCGAAATTCGTTTTGTTTAGTGAGTAAGCCAGTGGATTTTGGCAAATATTTATTTACCGCGTCTCTAAAATGTCGACATAGACGTAGTTACCCGAAAGGGGGTCAACACTTCGTAACCTGTCGTGGAATTTTGCGCATAAGATGTCTCGGGACGACAGAATATGTGTCGGCCGTTGGACGTTATCTCTGATAAAGCAAATGAATTTAATCTTCTTAATTTATAACGGCTCTGGATTAAACTACTCGTCAAAGTAACTGGGTTAAATGTCGCTAAAAAGTGTAAATATTATCTAACAAAGTAAAAAAAACAAAGCTTTGTAAAAAATAATATACTTTGTATATTTTCAGCCTCGTCCTTGCAATGTCTCTGGTTCGCCGTCCCTCGATATACAGTAAAGGATAATTACATTGTAATGCGTAAGAATATACAAGAATGAAATAAAAACTCAAAATATACTTACTATAATATAAAATGAAACATGATAATGTTCTACACTGCTCTGCCTACACCTTCATTGAAATAAAGGCGCGATGTTCCGTTTTGTTTTCCACATGCATTCCTTCAATTGCAGGAGTACCAGAAGGCGAAGGCCACCAACAATAAACTGTGGGTGTACCACAACCTGTTCGAGCTTTACTTGGGGGAGGGCAACCTCAGCTTGAACCCCACCATCGGCTGTGAGCATTCGTTCAGATGTACTCATATTAATCGAAAATGTTGAAATGTAGTTAAGAAACGAATCAATTTTTAACAGGGAAGGAGGAATGGATTTCCAATTTAATAAGCGTCCGCAGTGAATACGAGAAGCTTTTCCGAAGGAATGTGAAGGATCACACGAACGGGTGGCGGTAAACTGGCTGCTTTTTCGCGTAATTCACGTTTTGCGTGCAATTTTAACACCCGATATCGGAATGATTTACATTTTGTTCCATCGACAGAGAGGTGGAGAAGCTACTGCGCAAATTGGGCCTGCCGCTGGACCACAGCTTACTGGAGCTGTCGGAGATCTGGGCGTACATGTTGAAAACGTACAGGGTAATGTTTGAGCCAGTTGCTCTTCTCGGTTTGTACGCAAGTTCAATCTAATATGTATATAAAATTCCCATGGCGCTGTGGTGGATTTCCTCAAAAGAACTTGATCAATATTTATGATTTTTTGTATACATTCAGTAGGTCTAACAGTAGGCTATTTCTATACCTATATGTAATAAGGACAGACCTATCTAAAAAAAATGTCGAATTTTTTTTATTTACTTTTTAGATTTCGCACCCAAAATTACCCATGGTTCTAAATTTCTACCTTCTTATCCTGACCTTTCGTTTGTTTTTGTTAACTTTTTTTCGTTCAAACATACAATGGATAATTCATTTTTTATTCAGTAACCAAAGTATCCGTTAGAAACAATTTCTGTGTCAGAACGTTTGCCGTAAATCATACTTAACAGCTCAGCAACTAATTCTTTCAATTACAGTGGAAAAGAAAATTTGCCGACAAGGGAATACTCAGCGAGCGGTGGCCCTTCTTTGAAGCGATGGAAGCGTACACAGAACTTCACAGTAGGAAAGTAGAGAAGTCAACGAAGGAGAAGTCGGAACCGTCGCCGGAACAGCCCGATGACGTCACGCCGAGGGCCAGCGACGACGAGGCCGAGGAGGACTTGAAGCTGACGGAGCTGAAGCAGAGGCTGCGGCTGGTGCACCCCAAGACGGAGCTGGACGGCAGCTGCTGCAGGACGTGTGCCAACGAGAGCGGCGCGCTGAACATTTTCGACGCCGCCGACGACGAGGGCGTAGGCTTGGCTGAGAAACTGAAAGTTGTCGGCGGTGTTGAGGTATGTATGAGGACTTTAGGAGTGGTAACTAATATTAGCTGATCGTATATTTTTGTGTGGTTACCAATATTAATCAACACTGATTACTTTAGGTCGATGCGTCTGACAGCCTGCCGTCACAGATATGCTTAGATTGCGCTCGGGAGTTAGAAAACGCTTACAAGTTTAGAAGAAAATGTCAAGAGTCCGATAATAAGTTTCGTAACACTAAACTGGAGCACAAAATTAAAACTGAAATATTGGTAGAGAACATTCAAGCAGCGTCAAATCATGACGAGAAGGCCGACTTCGACCCGGGGGACGACCGGTGCGACGACCGGTCGAGCGACGCCGCGCCGAGCGCAGCGAAGCCGGCGGTGAAGGAGGAGCGGGGGGGCAAGCGGAAGAAGAAGGTGCGCAAACTGAAGTACGACTATTGGAAAGTGTGCGAAGTGTGCGGCAAGTACACGAAGAACCTCGTGAGCCACTTGGACATGCACTCGAGCAGCAAGGAGCACGCGTGCCTCGTGTGCGACAAGAAGTTCAAGTTCCGGAGCGGGCTGCTCATACACAGGGCGGTGCACGACCCGACGCCGAAGAAGACGTGCGAGGTGTGCGGCAAGACGTTCCACGTGATGGCGCAGTACCGCAAGCACTTCGTGTACCACGCGAACGAGAGGAAGCACGGCTGCGCCACGTGCGGCAAGCGGTTCAACACGGCGGACATCCTGCGCGTGCACGCGCGCGTGCACACGGACGAGCGGCCGTTCGCGTGCGCGCAGTGCGGCAAGACGTTCCGCACGGCCGGCTGCGTGAGCCGCCACCGGCGCATCGTGCACCGCGCCGGCGACGCGCACTGAGCTGCGCACAGCCCACCTCTATTATTATTATTATTTTATATGAAATGTTTGTATTTATTAATTTTGTGTAGATTTTATGTGGAATTATTTTGGATTGTATACATTTTAATTTTATAATATACAATGTTACTTTTAAATGGTTATAATGATAATGTAATTATTTATTATTTGGAAAGTTCATATCTCATTATTTTATATTATTAAAGAGATATTTTTTTACGCATGTTGTATGTTTTTTTTAATTGATATCCCTATTTTTTATGGACAAATGATGTATGAAAAATAATTTTATCACGAGCAATGGAAGTTAAGAGTTCTTTTAATAATACACAATATAATATTAAAAGATAACCTTAGTGAAATTCAGATTCTGAGGATCAGAGATAAAACAAGCGGTGTGTGGGTCAACTATATTAACATTTCTAATATTGCTCATTATTGTATAGTTGTTAGTATAAAGTTAATACAAAAATAAAAACACTAACGATTGTGTCATCGGAGATAATGACAGGCGCCAGCCCACGCTATCTTCTCTGTTAACTTAACCGAAATCAGAAGGAGCAATGTCCTTATACTTCCTATTTTAATCTCATATTACGTTATTTGCCTAATAACGTAATATTTGCGTTGAGCTCGGTCGAAGTGGTTTAATTGGTTATTAAGATGAAGAGATGACAGTTATTACTATTAAGCGGTAGCTGGGGGCTGTCGAGTGGATGATCGTTCGAGAATACGGCGGCACTTAACCCCGCGGCATGTCGATCAAGCGCACGTCAGTGGGGCATAATGGACGGGCATTCGGTCGCCCGGCGCCTGCGCACGCCGCGCCCGGCGCCGCGCGGCTCGGCAGAGTTCATCGCTCAGTCCGCGTTCGGCTGCGCGCGCGAGCGCACGTTATCTCGACACGGCTCGAGCCCCCGGCTACCCGTACGCGGCCCATTACAAAACTAATAAGAAGATTCGTGCTTCCTAGACTAAATTAGAATTAAAGAGGCGAGATGGCGACACTCGATATGGTGAGAGTTGATTGTTTAACAGGTTTTACTGAAAGGAATATTGCTAACACAAAGATCAGGATTATGTGAAGGTTTCAAGAAAGACGTATGAGTTTAATGAATCTGTCGCATAATGTGATGATTAATGAACTTTATGTAGCAGGCTTTTTAAAAGCTTGTTCTTCTCTGATTTCCGTCAAAATTTTATTATCCTGTGGAGGTATATTAAATTATTAATTAGATAAAATTTCAATTATTCTAGAATATAAAATAAGTTTTGCTTTAACAGTACCTACAATAATCACTGTTGACAAAACTGTAATAAAAGAATAAATTAATATTGAAGTCCCGTCAATCTGACACTTGAAAGCTTCAGCTAACTGTTTTCGTATATTTCCTTGACACTTGTTAATAAAAATAGACTTTGGTATATAATTTGTACTTGGTAAACATTTCTAAAGCTGTTCATAAGGAACTAAGGAATCTTTAATATATCTCTAAGGGGTGGTAATATTTAATAAGGAATACCTACTAGATTTTTATCCAGACATGGATTAAGTGGTTTTGTAAATAAAAAATATACAAGCCACGTCATTTGATTTTATATAAATTCCATAAAAGATTTCTGCCCTTATTTTATTATTTGAGTGATTATCAGCTATCGAGTTATTTTAATACATATTTTGGCCAAAATGATTTCCGACATTTGAATGTACGACGTAACGACTAGACATATTTATTTTCGCATTTCTATTGATATGAGCAAGTAAGACGGTTACAGATTTCTTTAGATGTATATTTCAGTCTTCCAGTCTAAAACTTTCAAATTTATTTGCTTTTTTCTAAGATTTCAATTTTCAAACATGAATTAACACACCGTTCACACCCTCAACTTGTTTATGTGAAAAACTATAGCATACAAACAAACATTATTACATGATTATTGAACAAACATTATTACATGAAACATTATTACATTTGGAATTGGAATAGACTTGGAATAAATATAATATTAACATATCACTCACAGTGATACAAGTAAATAAAATTAAAATCAATGCCCTGAACAAATACGTCTATATCAAAGTTTATTATCACAACTCACAAGTCGACTTTCAATCTTTTATATTGGACGCGTATTTCTCACATCTTTGTTTCATATTTTCGTCGCATATTTCTGATCGTGTAGTGTAATATTTTGTGTTATATAAAGGTATGACTAAAATAGTGTTATTTAAATTTAAGGAGTGTCCACATATGTAATTCGAATAAACCATATACCATACTTTGATTCAGCCAATAGGAAATCTATTTTAAATAAACTCACTAGAACAACGCTGACGCCTTAATAATTTTAATTGACTTAACATACGGCCTATTACATTAGATCGTACATATGTTTTTATTTATACATATGTTTAAACTGAGTTATTAATGTGGGTAATCTGTAAATTTAATCAATACCAAAAGTTTAAATGACGCAGTTGTTTTACTGCCAAGCAAAATTAGCGATGTTTTATTTCATGGAATTAATGAGTAATACCACCCAGTTTGGAATAGCCCTGGGGAACAATAGACCACCGTAGTATAAGTAAACACTCATTTATGGATGTAAATTTGTTGACTTGATTCAAAGAATGAAGTTTTCACAATAGGATAGCTGCCAAACCAATAATTATATTTAAATTTGTAGAGGTTATTCATTTATTTATTTTTCCAGTTGATATCTATAGCTTTGTTAATAGCCAGGCTCACGTTTGACGAGATGTCGTCTGATGGAGAGCGAAGTGAAGTTAGTATGTAACAAACGGGAACTAAATAGTCATGTATATTTTGGATTTAAATCACTATAATTTGTGATTCTGTTACCAACAAATGGTATATTATAATGCAAAAGAACGATATTTTTGTTAATTAAATGAATTAGGTCGCCTAACCCACCATCGCTTGGGTTGACTGATAGGAAATGTCAACTGGCTTTAGCTTCGCCCTTTATCACCAACAACAAAGGATAAAGAAATAAACGATGACAAACACAATTCGATTCCCTAGTAAGAAGTTAAAAGCTTTGCGCACACGTGAGTTACGCCTGGATCCCGGCCAAGGTCTACGTTGAGGATTTCGACTTGGACTCCTTTCGCTTTGTCACGTCACCGCATTTACACCTCAATGCATGTTTTCAATTAGACAAACGTACAGTACTGTTATTCATTGTGTTCCCCTCAGTGCATCCTTATTAGGCATCACCTCAGTGCATCTTAATCAAATAAATTAATGCCCCTCCAATATCTAGAGACAATTCCCTCACGGTCACCCATTTTCAAACTATGCAAAGTTTGTGCTGTGATAATTAGACTATTAATGAACTACAGAATATATACCTACAAATTTCTAAATACCCAGATATTAAGAACAGAATTAACACCCTTGCCAGCGGAAAGGAAATCTTTATATTTCATTAAAACTAAGCAATGAGAAAAATACAAGAAATAAAAAATAATAACAATTAATACAAAAAATACTTTGTCCAGGGATTGAACTCGCAACCTTAGATTCAATAATAAATAATAAGTTTCACAAACCACTAAATCAACAGGACAATTTACTGAACTAACTTACACTAATAAATCTTCTACAAACCTATTGGAGGTTGCATGCAGATGACCCCCGTCAACAGTCACATTTTGTGATGACGGCTGATCCAGAGCAGCTATTTTCACATCATAAAGTCGTTTCATAAAGCTGCAATATGTTGGAGTACATGGCACCTAAGCCTGCGTCCTACACCGCTTGTGTGTGTGTGTGTGTGTGTGTGTGTGTTGTGAATAGAAAACAGTAGACAGTGAAAAAAGATTAAGTAACATGCTTGGATTGTTTGAGCACGTAGACGGAATGAATGACAGTTGAAGTACGAAATAGATTTGTAAGGTGAGTGTGAATAAAAACGAAAGAGGGGTTCGTGGGCGTGTCTAATATAATTAAACCAAAGGTTTTTTTAAATTAAGATAATATGAACGAAATGCATTATATTAAATGTATTTTATTGCTGTTTAAAATTTTCGAACACAGCGGGCATTTATTAATGGAGTAATAAACATAACGAAACAAATATTTGGTACACGATTCCATTTGACTATCCCGTTAGGAACCTAGCGTGAACATATCAATAATAACGTAAAATAATACGTGGAGAATAAACTTTTGGAACTTTATGCGTTTTATCTATTATAATAATAACACTTGAACTCGCACGTTGAATGCAAATAATAAGTTACAGACGTGGTACTAACGCTCGCACCGGAAGCGCAGCGGCGTGCATCGTATCTGTCGTGAAATGTGGCGTCTGTGTGTTTGTTGTATAGCGTTGTCGAGATTTCGCGTGCAATATTACGTTTAACTTAATAGCTCCCGCGAAATGTTTAGCTGCACCTGCAAGAATACCCACTGCAGGCCGCCCCTTGTCATAACCGTGCGTTGAGAGAGTCGGTTGACGCGTTTGTTCTGCGTAGGTACTAAGTACCTCCTACATATTACGTCTACAGATTGATTTCTACGATCCATGAATTTCGTTGTAGTTAATACGACATAACCGCCCTGTTAACCTTCTACCTGATTTAATTTATCAATCATTATCATTGCTATTAATCGTTATGAACTGATATTAGTTTAGTGCTGGGCATAAGTCTCCAAATGCGACTTATGTTATCCTTGCCTAGGTTAGTGATCTAATAAATCATAACTTAATGAATTAAAGTAAACATTAACCGAGTATTATAAGATCAATATATCTCCAGCGCCCAGTCTTGTTTGAACCAAGTACATAAAAGAGTTTTTGATTTATTGCCAATAAACTAGATACAAACTATAAAACGCATGTATCTTCAATGAACACGCCCGAACGTAATTAAATATGTTTCATAGGCAAATAAAATATACCCATAGGCATCCGCAGCCTCGTTTAAACTGTGTACCTGATTTGGAACAGTATCTTTTTGTTTTTATTTTTAATTTACTTTTTCATTTTATAAATAGTGCCTCGTCGGTCATGTAATTTGGAAGCGCGACTGCCGACCCACAGGTCCTGGGTTCAAATGCTGACTTGGACACGTTTGGATTTTTCTAACTTAAATTTTCTAGAAGTATCTCGGCGGCTAGATGTGTGCTCGGTGTATATACTTTATATATACAGCAACTATACCATTATTTTCTACCTATTGCAATCCATGGTGGAACGTGAACGTAACTGGTGCGCGGGTACTGCACCAACCTGCCCACCTCTTCGCGGAATACTAGCATGACGCTGCGTTAGAAAAAACTAACAATGTTATATTCATTACATATCCCAAATTAATAACTACATCATGCCACCGATAGTTCTCAACTTGAATTACATACGATATGAAGAATCAAGAAACATTCAATGCTTCAGTTCAACATTGTGATTGTTTGTGTCGCACAAAAGAACTGAATGATCGTAAATCGTTTAACTTTACCACTGGTATTTAATAAATCGATATTAAACTTGCTCACAATGTGGTACAGATGCCCACTCGCTCTCGACAAGTAAGTTCAGTTCGAGATACATTTCCTTCGCGCTGTAGATGTAAATAATGAACAAGGGCTTCAGAAGTCTTAATGGTGCACTCCGACAGACGCACGCAACAGATGTATCTAACACTACAACTTCAAATACATGTTTGATTGTCGTTTTTGACCTGATCGTTAGTTATGAATGTTCAAATAACGTTAATTTATTTCTACAGTTACGTAATGCGCGATATCAGCGGTTACAACTGTTCCGGTTATGAACGAGAATGATTTTTCTAAGTTTTGCCTTAAGAATAATAAATGGAATAAAATAATATTCGCCGTATAGTGCGGCCATAGAATTGCACTACTCCTTAAGATCCCAGGGAATCTTAGCAGGCGAGAGAGGGGTTAGTCCGGGAGATAAGCAGCGGCATCTTCCTGTGTGTTACAACATCTGCTTCCATCACCGACACGCACTGCCAAGCGTGGTGACCACGGCTAAACTACCAAATAAGATGAAACAAATATTTGTCATTAACAACATAATTATTTATAACGTATGGGTCACTATCAGTGTAATCTATTTTACCTAAGTATATCAATTTTTATAAAGATGTACTTACTAATTTTGTTTAACTTTGTAACGCTGTTAGATTGCCAATAAAATAAACAGCTTCAACAAAATATAAAAGTATACAGAGTGTCGACGACTTGTTGAATTACTAAATATATCACGATTTTATGCCATTCGCTGACATGAAGTCGTCTTAAACGCTTCGAACAAGTGTTAAGTAAGGCCCGACCCGCGCCCGATACCGCGACCCCGAACGCTTATCAGTGTTGAAATGAACTGGCTGTTTTTGTTTACTATTTATTGGGGCCTAGGTGAGTATGTCAATGGAGTACACGCTAAACGTACTTTGTAATAAGCCATGCAAACGTAACGTCACGCTTGTAATCTCCGAAGAGATGGGCACGTACACTCGCACATAATACACTCCGATAGTGTAGTTCTTTTAACATCATATATATGTAGGTCCATATAATCGCCGTAACCGTCGACATGCAGACAGAAATTCATAGAGCAGTGCGCAGCGCGTTGGCGATATGATTCCGTGCCCATGCACGGGTCAAATAGCTCCTCTGATTCCATTCAATTTTACCATCCTTAAAACGTATCCTCCGTGTGGGGCCGACGTAACAATAGATTACTCGATGTCCTAATAACAAGTGAAAACATTAAATAAAATGTACAGGCTATTATTAAGAGTTCACTTAGCTGTGTAGGTATAGCACCATACCGCTAACAAACAAACAGTATTTCCGAATGAATCGTCCTAAAAGATCATTAAATAGAACTTTGTATTTGATTTTTAAAATTTTGAGACGGAAAAAAATTAAAATACAAACCGATTTAGTTTTTGAAGGTTTTCCCTTCGATACCAATGAAAGAACTAGAATACTTCACTAAATAATAATAACACTATATTATTATTCTGTTTCCCGACATGTGTAAGACTATTTCCGTGTAATGAAGAGTGGAGGTGTCATTCGAAATCACGGCACGCAAACAACGAACACCATGAACACCGGCCTTCTGGGTATTTACAGTTACCAACCGAATGCACGATCAATTGTTATATAGGTCCCTTCAATTGCGTCTACTGTCAGAAGTGTTTTGAAAGTCATATCAATGTACCATTAATTACGTCGCAGTTTGTATAGTCGGAGAAGTTTTAAATAAAGAACAATCGAATATTCAAGAATGAACACTAAAGTATTCAAGAATATATACGAAATAAAAAGATATAGATATGTAAAAGAACTTCCCAGATGATTTATCTAATTTAATATTAGTGCTTAAAAATAAAAGCGTTTATAGTTAGCGAGTTGAAAATTTTATGAGTTTTTACTGTATTTTGTATTAGAAAACTGCCAGTGTTAAATGTAAAATTTTAAAAAATCACATTTAAAAAATGCATTTACAGTCTCTTATTCCATTTAAATATTATTATGAATATAAATAATAATTACGAGTTGAAAAATAGGGATAATCCAATAGCTAAATTTAAATTGAAAGCTCGCATGAAATAGTTTGATGGAATAGAATGTTCGCAATAAGCAGTTAGTTACTTAGAAGCTACTTAATACTGAAACCTGTAATAACAGGTTTTATAATCAAGTAATTAATTAATAGGTACTCAAATTTTATGCTTGCACTGTAGTTTTGTAATATATCGTTAGCAACAAACTAACTACATAATTAATTAACATTGTTTTTCCTTGTCCTCAGAGGGCCTGGTGGGCCTCCGTTGCTATACTTCTATTATGGAGCTCTCACACACAAGCTCGTAATGTGACGTAAGTATATATAAGATTTGAACAATATCTGTGTGTATTTGAAGGTATCACTTGATATATAATCTTGGTATATACGGTGAGAATACCTGGCCGTGTTAAAGCCCTTGATATCTTTAAAGTGTGTAAAGACGGCAAGCCCATACTTGGTCATGGTGGTAGACAGTGGCCTATAACTTGCTCGTTCAGAGAGTATACCCGTATCCAATAATAAAACGATAAAAAAGCTAATGTTGATGGCATTATAAAAATTTGATTTAAACACATCGGATTTGAACTTTTCATAATACGAATGTCGGTGACTTTATTCTGAAAGATTTATTGAATCGATATTGCAGCGTTCTGAATTTTTTAAGACATTAAACGTAATATCACTCATGAAATCCTCGAAGAGCTAGGCAAGGGAATATAGAACACTTCCACGTTTCACTTGTTACGTTTACGTCCCATTATGGAATAGGTGCTGAGCCTATTACCATATACCTACTGGGTATATATCGGGACCCCGAGAAGAATCTACTTTTACTAGAAAATCTACTTTTACTAGAAAATCTAAATAAAAAAAAAAATTGTAGTGCCCGACCCGGGAATTGAATACAAGACTTCCCGATCGGCAATCGCACTTGCAACCAACACGTCCAACGCGGCAGACATTTTTAGACACTATTTAATCCGTATCATAGAATAAAAAAGCTAGTCTATGTTGTCGTCGCGTCTATAAAATTTAAAAATATTTTTGCCGCCCTCTGCGTCAGTCTTACAAATTTACGTAACTTCACGCCTGTAATCCCGGAAGGGGTAGGCAGAGGAATGCAGAACATTCCCACGATTCACCGGTTACGTTTACGTCCCACTATGTAATAGGTGGT
>DWEI01000827.1:0-19135 GCA_018245875.1 Mysoria ambigua
AGGATATGCCGAGCTGGCGTCCGCGTTGCGCCCCTCGGCTCTCACCCCTAGCTCGCCTGCTCATCTTTTTTGTCTAGGTATTTGATCACTTTCTTTTCTCTGGAACAATATATAAGCTACTTTTCATCCTTGAATTCCCACGAGGTTGGTATTTACATGAACCAGTGAATTGTTGAAGGTAACATTGTTTCAGATCGGACGTCGTATTATTATGCTTTTCTATCACCAATCCTATTTCTCTGCGGAATTGCGGAGCTATGTGGTATCCGGAAATAAGGTACGCATACTTAGCAACATATACTTTTTATGTAGTTCTCGTTTAGAAGTCTAAAGCTAAGTTACAAACGGCAAAGTCGAAGGCTAATTCATAATCGGCAGTTTTCATTCCTAATAGCATTTTCTTTATATCAGTCGTGGACCAGGGTACCCGCTTCATGGTAGCTGTAGCAAAAATCTGTTTTCTAAATAAATATAAATCAAAATAAATCAAAAGTGATATCATTGGATTTAGCTTGATTGATTGAAGTTTACAAATACATTTCTTAAAGATAGACGTTTATCAAAATTTTAATCATGTTTTGTTTTAAAACGTATTTAGCCACTACTTATTTCAATGTATAATTTTGAAGCTTGTTACCCTAAAGTAATGGCTAAGTAGTGCTGTGGACTGCAATTGGCTGATGATGACAATTTTTTTTTGTCTTTGATTAATTGATAAAATAACTTTGTTCGCAGACGCTTCTGCCCAAACACGCCTATACTCCTAGTGGGATGTAAAAACGATCTCCGATACATGTACAGGGATGAGACTTACTTGAATTACTGCAAGGATCGGAGCCCTTTTATCAGGTGAGTCTAATATGACGTCAAATTCGCCTTCAGCTGCAATTTCAGATGTACAAACACGTTAACAAAGTATTGAACATGATTTATTTTATTGATATTTTTTTAGGATATTACATTAGTTATCATCTTTAGCACCATCATCATTGTCGTCATCCATCATCACGGACTTGTCTCAGTCCATTACTGGACATGGCTTACATTAGCAAGTGCAGTTCCATGGTTTGCGGCGTTCAGTATTCGTGTGGAGTCTTGAATATTATAATACCACTAAGCGGGACAAATTTCATGTACATTTATTATAAGGGACTCATATTCACACACGCCGAATGTGTTTCTATATGTCATGCACGTATTAGAACTCGTATTATGGAATGGAAATATCTGAATGTACATATATGACGACATAGGCATTAATAGATGTACTCATAGAGTGTAATAAGTTTGTTGGATATAATATATAATTTAACATTATCATTTTTACATTCACAGTAAATAAAAAAAAATACATTATTTTATTATTATTTTTTTATCTCGCAGCTGAAATTAGCATACGTGTCTGTCATTTTCACTAAGTTTCTGTCTTAACTGAATATATTTCAGCTGATGACAAGAACAAGTGTCCAATTCATTTTATATATTATAAATACTGTATTTTATTGTTGGTAAGATATATGAGGTTTTTATAGTTTGATGTGAAAAAGTGCTGGTACACCTGCACGTACCGCATATTAGTTTCCTGCTTCATTCTAGCCGTTCTGGAATGTTCCATCACTTGTTAACTGTCTATATATTTTATTGCTTTTAACATCGTGATAGAAGAATATACTGTTATCGAACAAACATTAAACGCTTATTCAAAGCTTACACCAGGGAAATATAAAGACTACGCGTTCACATAAGCATACGTAATCCTTCGCTTATATAATAAGCTACCGATGCCACTTATCGTATTACGCAAATCAACAATGGGACTTATTACCAGATCGATCTGGATCGTCTCTGAATCACATAGGGTCATTTATAAACAGACCTTGTTGACCTAACATAGAACATAATTTTGCTTGCAGTCAGTCGAGATTGAATGTCGATGTGTTACTGTACTCTATTGTGAATGCTGTAAAGTTGAAAATAGTATGTCAGAGCAGCTGTTTACAGCATTTTACAGAGTTTTCAATGGGCCTCAGTAGTGTTTAGCTCGTTATACAATATTCAGTACTGATGTATGCCGGTAGGAGAGCACCCGTAGCATGCGTAACGTTTGCACTTAACGTAGTTATTCAATGCGTTTCATATTTTCACTAAAATATTCTTTGTTGAGTGGTTGCGAGCGCAATTGCCACTCAAGAGGTCCTGGTTCATTTATGAATATAGTAACAGATACCCGTAAACAGCAATGGCCATTTGCCAATGCTCGTGTTAATCTGTACTGCGAAGAAATTCAATGACAATTGTATGACGTTTACCCGGAACTAAACATCACCATTTATTGTAGTTGTTCGTTCTTATTTTGATTTCACAATCTACTCCCCAAAGCACCAATAAATATATCGGTAGAATGTATGAAGCCCTATATCATTCATCTGCAATCAATCAATTTCACTCTAACTGGGGTATGGAAGCCTAATTTGTACAATAACATTCGGATCCAAACGTCCATTATATATATAATGTTGTTGTTGTTGAGGGCAAAAACAGGGTTAGCAATAAATTTAAATATTAAAGGTTTTTTTAAATATTTTCGTGCAATTAATACATATATTAAAGGATATAAGTCGAAAAATAAAGCGCACACATGGTTAATTTTTAATAACATTCTGTAATCGAATACCTGATTTACGAATATTTTTATTTTGGGTAAAATTCTGATCTAGCATACACAACACGAGCTCTTAACCTTTGTGGAAGCTAAAATTAAATTATTATTCATTTAGTTGTAAGTAACACTTTAAATTATGTGACAAAGGCAATATTGATTGCGTGAACTGAGTCGGTTAATAGCTTTCAAAAGGTCGATGGTGCGCAAATTTTCGGAGGAAAATATTTTGATAATGTACAATTAAACGCGAAAAAAGATGAAAATAGCTAACCCCTCTCCATCGTCGCGCTATGCCTTGACTGATGCTATCTTATGTCTTGTTTTCACATGTATTTATTTTACAATGTCACAGACCTAAATAAGGTTTTCATTATACCTCTGTTTTCAACAGCACCAAAAAATACAGGTACGTAAAATTTTAAGTGACGTTGCAGGGCACCAAGAAAGAGTGACCTCGTGATGCCAGACCAAGGGCGCGCTTTGGCCCACGAGTTCGGCATCTACTACTACGAGACTTCCGTCTTCACGTACTACGGCGTGAACGAAGTGTTCGAGAACGCGATACGAGCGGCGCTGATAGCGAGGCGGCAGCAGAGGTTCTGGATGACCAACTTGAAGAGGGTGCAGCGTCCGTTACTGCAGGTGAGGTTCTAGTAGTTTCTAGTTCGCATGTGATTCACGCACAGACTCGATCGCACGATTTATAACAGACGAGTTTTGCATATTATGTACTTATACCATAAACAATCTCATAAGTTTTTACATTTGACATGCGTTACAAAAGTGAGCCTTTGAAAATGCCAAATGTTTACTAGCTTATAAATCTATCACCTTGTAATACTTATTTGTGAAAAATGTTTATTTGTGTGAAAATATTATCGACATTACGTAACATTACATAACAATTTACGAGTGACCTTATGGTAATATTCAGGGTTTGGTTGCTATACTGTATTTTTTGTTTATGATAATGTTATATCAGAGCGTTGCAGCCAAGAGTACGTTTACGTGCTTTCCGCCACTCCGAACCGTCAAGAAAAACTTGTCAATGATTTTGACGAAAAATATTGTTATCAGGCGCCATTTCGTCCCCCAAGGCCCATGGAGCCAGAAGTGGTCGTGGTGAACAGCGTCTATTTGGAAAATATGACGGCCTTGTTACGACAGCAGGTAAACATTTTTATGAATCTTTGTAAATTAATATATTGGCTTTATTATAATTGGTTACAGTACAATTTTAAAATAACTTTTTTTTAAATTTTAAGCGCAATTTTTAGCCAAGAGCAACCTTCAAAACCAACATTAACCATATTAAATTCTATAATCTTTTAACAACATCTGTAACAGTGTATTAACACTTAGAAATTTAGGTAAATTCTCCTAGCTCATCGCCCCGTGTGCCAGACGTCACTGTTTTATCTTAACATGGGTTATTTCCAGTACTTCTCGGATATGGTTATAATATGCGGCGCCAAAGGTTTCCCTGTTCATCGGTTCATGCTGGCCGCAGCGTGTGAAGCTTTCCATCGACTGTTAACGACCGACTGTGTCAGCCTTTCAGCTGAACTGGCCAGGAGTTCCAGTGAGAGTAGTATGGTGAGTGAATTTACATATTCGAAAGTCCCTTAGCAGTAAGAGCATGGTCTTTCTGTCTTCGCAGATTCTGCCAAGTTCTTATCGAAATTTCTATGGTCTTAATCCTGTTCTTTTTCAGGATACTAATCTCGTACAATGGAACAATAAAGCGGTAGGTGGCGAAGTGTTTTCATCTTCTTTCGGTATTATATGTAGTCTACATGAAGGTCACGGACCCTTGATCTGATATTTTACTATACTTTTATGGTATTTTGTGCACGTACGCGTAACGGATTAGATTCATCATCTATTTGAGACATTATTTATGTTTTTTTCTTTCAATAAGTTCAGTTCCACTAAAACGTGTTGGGTTGGTACAGTGGCCACGATTGCATGACATTTATAAGTGACGAGAGATACAAAAGAGGTAGCAACAGTCATAAGCCGCAGCTATTGCTTGGCAATGAGGACTGTTATCCGTCATAGAACTTACTGCAGAAGATTAAAGTTCTTTTTGCAATGAGGTGCAAAACAGCACGAACGATTTTGGGTGTGCGTGATACACTTGAAAGTGGCCCATACTGGATGTCATTTATCTGGATGTTTCCAGTCATGGATGTCTCACAATATTGCAATGTACATATTGTATATCAATTGGCATTAAATTGGTGTTACGGGTAGAAAATGCTACCAACATTTTCCTTTACGATGTTAGGTGAGCAGTATGGGCGAAGCGACAGCCGGCGATTTTAATGAAGACACCGAGTACTTGATAAGACAAGATCAGGCTAAGCAGATGAGGTATGTATGGAAACATTTCTGGTATGATTAAATATTGTAAGTAATTTGAAAAGTTAGCAACGTTGCGCCCTCCATGCTGGGATATGTAGCCATTAGTACTAAAATTTACATGATCGGTTCGTAGGGAAAATTATCAAAATGTTTGCTGTACCCAATCTAACTAAGAAATCCAACTTTCAGGAGAACAAGGATTACATAAATGTATTTGTATGATTTGTTTATTTATTCATGGTGATTTCAGAGTGTGGGATCAGATTAAGAGACGCTCCTCCTGCCAGATCCTGCCGCTGAGCGACAGTTGCAAGAAACCACCGGACTTGTACAGGGAGGTGCACCACCCCGCTATTAATTCTATCAGGGTTGTTAAAGTGAGTTCACAAACCAGATTAAACTATATATATTTTTTATTTTAATGTTCATCTGTTTTTCTCTAAGCAATATAAGAACAAATAGGCACGAATTTATTCATTATTGAAATTTGATATATGTTTATAGAGAAAATCTAATTAATAATTCTAGCATGGAGCGTAGAGTTAATAAGAACAATTTTATATGGGGGACAAGTAGATAAGAGTACATCCTTAGACGGTAAATAGTCCATCAATTCACCACACCGATTTGGGCGAGGCGGCGGGGTATAATGTGAATTTAACAGTTGTAGACGGAGGGAATAGTGCCGATTCAAAAAAAAAATATCTTTTGGTGACAGTCATGAAGGGTCATTATCGACAGTAACGCCAGCCCAATTTTAACACATTCAGTCAATTCATTATTCATGAACGGATATATTGCTTCTTACCACGATCCTCCTTAATCGTAGGTGGGCTTCACCCTCTCTCTGTCCATTTCCTAAACTAAAGGTTGTTGACTATGTTGACTAATGTTTGATTATATAAACACTGGATGGAACCCTTCTGACGTCGTAACAAGGGTACTGTGACACCGAAATAATTAAATCGTGTATACATAACCTGCGAAACGCTTAAACGTAACATTACGTCTGTGATTACCGTAGTGGGAGACAGAAGAGTTTTACTGCACTCACACTTTTCACCAGTTACGTTATTACCCTTTGTGGAATAGGTGAGCCTTTTGTGATACACTGGGCATCAAGCTAGGATCTGTTTCACTATTAAAAACTTCTACAAGAAAATTCAAAAAATGTAACTTCACAGTTGCAATCCCCGAAGAGGTAGGCAGAGGAATGCAGAACATTACCACGATTCATCGGTTACGTTTACATCTCACTATGGAATAGGTGGTGAGCCTATTGCCATGTATCGGGCACATATACAGACTCCGAACCACTAATACAAAATCTAAATTAGAAAATTAAAAAAATCGAACCCGGAACCTCCCGATCGGCAGTCGCGCCCGCAACCAACACGACCAACGAGGCAGTCAAAATTCAACAAAGAAAAATCCAACAATACCCGACATTTGAACACAGAATATCAGCAGTCCCGCTTGCGACCGGCCAATCAACATTATCTTCATTATTTCCAGTGCGATAAAATCCAGCACGCGACATCGCAGACTCAAACCATAGTGACAATGAGCAAGCTGATCTCGCCAGCCGTCATGCAGGAGATCGTCAACTTCGTGTACACGGGCGCGCTGGACAGCGGCGCCTGCAAGCAGCAGGTGGGTGGGCGAGCGCCGGCGCGCTGGCTGAGCCTCGCGCTGGGCAGGGGGCGGACTGTGCGGCTTGCTGTATACCTTGTGGCGTTTTTGTTTCCGTTTGTGTGTTGCGAATGTCTACATTTCTCTAACCACATCCTAACGGGTAAGACTTATTATATACATAGGTATATATTTTATTAGTATTTACAATGTATTTAAAAAAAATACCTATACGTAAGGGTAAATATTGTCAACATTTCCACTAACATAAATGGTACAATATTATTGTATTTTAATTGTTTTGCAATTCAAATTTAAAAATTCTCATTGTTCGTTATATTAATTTAACCTTTAAAAAGTTGAAGTGCAGTTTTGTAAATATTAATATTAATTATAATTGAAGAAGTTTCTGATTCTATTCAAAAGATAAATAGTGTGTTGGGTACTTTCCGATGGCAATATTTAAATTAATTAAATAAATAATATTTAAAAATAAATGTTTTACATAAAAAGTTACTCTTAAGTGAAATGTAAAAGACAATCGCAACACAAATATATTAGCCTAAGCTTTCTCACTGTCAAATGATCCAAATCGTAATATCAGTTGTCTGATTCTCAACTACTCCAATTTAAATTGCTGCTTCTTATCCAATATAATTATACTTGCGCTTCGTTGTCTCCCTACTTCTGTATTTGCCTTTCTTAATACTATTATTACTACTTTCTATTTTATGTATGAATACATTAATTATAATTATTAAATAAAAATATAATAATAAATTAATAATAATGTGTTCTGCAGTCCGCTGTTATCGGATTACTACTGGTAATTGTCATTATTAATAATTAACAAGTAACGCATAAATTTCATGATTATTAATTTTCCATTATTATTATTATTTATTAATTATCTTTCAAACTATGTATATTCAATAAGAAAGTGTCTCGGTGTTGTGAGTAGCAAAAAAAATGTGTTGGACTTATACTATTTTCTTATTACTTGTAGAAATTTAATAAATAAATATTTCTTTTACATCATCGCACACATTGCACATTTAAATACAATTTATATATAATTTTATTATTATTTGATTAATTCATAGTTTCTTCCAACACTGGCTTAACATGATTGACGCTACACACTTTCCTAATTGCATTACGTATTTGATATTTTGTTTAATATAACAATGATAGTATTTAAGTTTGCTATAGGTACATATAAAATTTTTATTGTAGTATGTAAATATTCAGATTATTTTCAAAATGTCCTATAATTATAATGGACGTTTAGATACATATCACGTATATATTGAAAATAAACGGAGCGCTTGCAGCTCTGTAGCTATACCAATCAGTTGTGAACAGCGACTCGGCCATAATTACACTGCATGAGTGACCGCTGTGGGCACGATTTCGTGGCAGCTTCCTTACTGCAACTGCATCCCTGACCAGTTGACCGCCACCCGTTCAACCTTGTTGATCACTTCCATGGAACCGTTGTCAATGCTCGAACTTAACTGCCCTATGAGAATGACACAATGTATCGATTTATTGTTCTTCGACAACGGATTATTTATTTTTTATAATGGATTCCTTACCATTCGATAGTCGATTCTTTGTTCTACTGTTTGCTATTAAATCATTGTTTTTAAAAAAATGTGATGTAAGATTGTTGTTTATTCCTGCTTTTTAAATGTAATCTTATTGTTTCCTATTGCAAAGCTTGTCTTCTAAGTTTTCTGATTTCTGGTCAACCAATTGATCTTCCCCTTGTTGGAATCGGGTATTGTCTCTCAGTGAAAGGGTTAAATCTACGAATACTAGGCTGGCCAAGTAATGCTTGACAGTCTACTCACGCCTCAGAGGATGCTATGTTACGGAGAATTCGATGCTGTGAAGGCTTCGATTCTCTGCTCTTTCGTTACTGCAAGTGTCACCTAATTTCAAAGCGAACACAAATTGGCAATGAGATATGCGCAAGCATTTGAATCTCAGAACCTCGGAATGGGAAGCTGAATTTCAAATAACTAAGCTGTTGCTGTTCTTCTACTGATTCTCTTTTAAACTTTATATTTGATACTGTACCTACACTTTGTTTCGTGGCTCCGCCTGCTACTATAACTTAAGTAATTAAATTCCAATGTACTAAAAATAAATTGCATACATTTTCGATCGAGTACCTATATTTCTTGATGGAGTGATACGATGAAAATAAAAATACGCAAATATCTAAGTACTCCTATCTATATATTTTTAAGTTACACTTGTATTGCAATATCATTCAATCAATTATATTAATGCATTTCTCACAATCGAATTGTTCGTTTAATATTTTCACTGCGCACACGCGGAAAGTTTCCAGAATTATTGTGTATAAAAAGACCATGTTATAAACAGGAGATACGCCAGGCCGCTGAGTTGCTCGGCTTCCACGAGCTGACCAAACTGAGTCAGTTCATACTGGACCAGCACTTGTTGTTCGACAAGGGCTTCATGTTGCAGTTCCACACTGTGAGTGTATCTCATATTCGCTTATATCAAACACATTGGGCATTTTATCTGATCAAATTAATTAAAAGTATCCATCATAAGTTATATTCCTATACTGAAAGGAATTTCTAAATAAATACTTACAGTAACAGTAACAGTTAAAAATATATCCATTTATAGTGGCTTCTTTCAGTAAATACTGTTATCAGTATAATCCTGTTGAATGTTATATATACACATATAAATACGCGTGGAGTTTAATCACATGTTGATTATCTCGCTCATCAGCCGTTGCCGCTCCGGCTACGCGACATGTACGTGGAGCGCAATCTGTTCGCTGACGTGACCTTCGATCTGGACGACGGCATCCACCTGGCGCACAGGGCCATGCTAATGGCCCGCTGCGACCCTATGAAGGCCATGTTCCAAGGGCACTTCAGGGAGAGCACGTCCAGAGTGGTAAGATTTGTATGACGTCTAGTTTTATTTTAGGTTCATTTTACATAAATATTACATTAAATACTCAAACCTCGTTTAACTGGTGGTGAAAAGGTTTAATTTGAACCGGGTCAAACCCATAATTATCTATCGCTAATCAAGGCCGCTAACCACTGAACCAGCAGGTCAGCTATTACACGTCTTCCGATCTCTAAGGTGACAATTATTTAAATTTGACATCTTTGCAGATATCCTTTCCCGGTGTGAAGATGTATGCATTCCACATCCTCCTTTGCTACATATACTGTGATAAGATACCGTCTGTGGAGCCGACTCGGTGTTTAGAACTGCTGGAACTAGCCAACCGGCTATGCATGAACCGTTTGGTCACATTGCTGGAGGCCAAAGTCATTGACCAACTGCAACATCAGGATAGGTAATGAAGTTTTCGATAAAACTGGCAACTGTATATTCAAGTATGACAATTTGGAAGTGTTGCAGATTTTCAGCCAATTTTTCTTTGAAAATAATTAAATCGTATTTAAACCAGGTTAATTGAAACAATTAATGGATTAACGAGAAATATCGAATATAAATTGAAGTTAAAATATATTTGATGGTATATATTTGATGAAAGTATTTCGTTACAGAGTATGTGGAGAAGACGATCAAGTCGTCGAAATAGCTCTTACGTTATTGGAGCCTGTCAAGGTAAGATTAAATTTTGTTATTCGGTGTCCGGTATTCGGTAAATCTTATACATATGTTACAGAAAAGGGGTAAATGTATGGTACCTTGAGGAACTCCTATATTTTTGTCACAGTAATCCAATAACTTGCCTTCTGTTTTAACATATCGCGTGTTGATTTTCGACATATTTTATTTAAAAACAGGTACTAAATGCCATTGATTAATTATTAGGTTTAGTGTTTATGTTAAATTTTAGCACGCTTTAGGGAATCGAAAGCCTTTGATACATCTACGATACATTATATACGGTACACAAATGCAGCGTATAAATTTACGACGTATACGTTTAAATCGGTTACGTTTAAATCGATGCGGTGGCTGTTCAGGTTCGGCTTGTAGAGTCGTGAAGGAGGGATCTGTAGCTTCACGAGTGCTCTGTCTCCAGCTGCACAACGCGCACAACCTGGCCGACTGGTGCACGTGGCGGCTGTGCGGCGCGTACGACCGCGTGTGCCGCGCCAAGCACCTGTCCGCCGCCTCCCGCGACTACCTCTCCGACAACCGCTGGCCGCCCGTCTGGTGACGCCCCCCGCACGCCCGCCGACTTCGTCCCCGCGCACTAATAACACACACACACGCTATTAACCTGGCAGCTTATCATACATAAAACCACACAAAGACTCGTAAACAAATTACGAAGTCATACATTTAGTGATATATTTAACCACAACTTTAAGCAATTTTTGCAACTTGTTTTAATCCCCTTACTGACTATGTAATAAGTGGTGAGCCTATTGCCATGCATCGGGTACTCATTCTGACTCCGGACAACAAGTAGAAAATCTAAATTAGAAAAAATTGTGGTATTCGACCCGGCAATCGAATCCGGAACCTCACCAACACGACCAACGAGGCATGACTATCATACTTATCATTATATTCGAGTAATGCCATTTTAAAGATCTCTCATTAAAGATAAATATGTATCTAATATAATAACATATGGATAAATGTCGATGTTACAGGTATGTGAAGGAGGACGACTACTACCAGAAGTGTTTGATGGAGCAAACCAAGGAGCAGAAGGAAATCCGGCCCAACACTTCGTTGCAAGCCAGCCAGCAGACTGGGTGTTTGTGTTTTACGAGTGAGTTTATCAAAAGATTCCCACCTCCAGCTTCGCCATTTGTCTCTCCCGGTAGCGCAGGCAGGTCTGTCGGCTCGTCCGCCGGGCTGATACTGATTGCGACGGGGGGATGTAGCTTGGTCGCAAACCGTTAGTCAGAAAATTTTAAATCATTTGCGTGTTCTTTGGCAAGGCATAACAATCGTTACTTTATCTGGTCACAGCTAAGCAATTATTGTGTTAGGCAAGCACATTGTTATTGGTTATTCTGTTAGGCAAGCACATAATTCTGTTGTTTTCTTCCGAGCACCATGTATTACAACTGTGCTAAAATTAATAAAAAGGCAATGTGATATCAATCTTTTTTTAAAATAAAATGCTTTAGAATTTGAGTTTGTTACAATCGTATTTTGATTTTCAGTCTGATTTCGATTTTTAGTTTTAGAAGTACTGAGAACAATAAAAATGGTATATCCATTTAATTCGAATTGACAACTAATTTTCCTACCTATTGTGCTCGGATTTCAGATAATAAGTACTTTCTTATAATACAAACGATACCGCCTCTTTAAATTTGTGGAATCTCACGTATAATGTTTAAGTCCAGTGTTTAAAGGTTACGGAAGCTCTATACCTACTCAGTACTTAAAAGCGGTCGTAAAGGGAATACATGTAAAAAATGGTAGCGTTTGTAAAACGTGGGTAAAGCGAGCCCCGAGAGCGGGCGAGCTCGAGGGGACTCAAGTGGCGCCGTGCAGGCCGCGCGCGGCGCGAGAGCGGCGCGGCCGATGCGGCCGCGGCGCTGTGCCGCAGCTCGCCGCAGCCGCAGCCGCCGCCGCCGCCGCCGCTCTGACAAATACCGTACTGGAGGTCAGTGCACACTAACTTCCACTATTCATTTTGTATTGTACTAAAATATGTTAATTACACTTTTAAATTAATTTCTAAACCAATCCAACACCAATCGCAGACAAAAACAATTTAATGGTTGACAATGGAATGTTTTATAAAGAGAAATCGGAATACGAAATCAGAATAAATTTTAAAATTAAAATAAAGAGACATGTTGCGAAATTGTTTTTCATTAACTATATATAAATGTTCATTAATATTATATACTTGCTGATCCCGCGACTTAGTCTGCGTGGAATTTAACAAATGCTAAAATAAAAGAAGACTAAAGTTACTCCTTATTACATCAGCTATCTGCTAGTTAAAATCAGGCCAGCCGTTTCAGAGATTAAACAGAACAGACAGGTGGGCATAAAGGGTAAAAAACGTTATTTTGGTATATGTACCATATATACATAAACATTTACTAAAAAGCGGCGATTTTAATATTACAAACAGACACTCCAATTTTGTATGTTTGTATGGAATATTCGATATTTGAATATTATAAACGTTAGTTGGTTTTTTCCAGAACGCTGCGTTTCGCGGTGCTCCTGCCAGTGTCCATGTGCTTCATGAGCACAATTCTCACGATACTAATACTTTTCCACATTTACACTTAAACTCAATTGTAGTGAGACAACATTTACTATTATATGTAATTATAAATAAAACTATAGTTACATTGCACTCAGTGATGGAAATTACACTTGGACTGCGGTATTATCGTGTAACAGTTAATAATTTATTAATTGTAATTACAATTATGTTATTATTTTGGAAATGTTAACATTTTTTGTATGTGCTTTTAATTGTTTGTATATTTAAAAAATATGCATTGTGTCAGTATTTCTGAGCCTTGAGCATTATCAAAAATAGTTATTATTTTGTATTTTAATACAGCGAGTGTATAAAAAATATACCTACTTACTTATAAGCTATATTCATTGACTTATACGAATAACGATTAATTCTCTTCTTATAACAAATATTATTTATTGTCTACCTTTATTGCTGTAGTTTATATTTTGTTGTATATTAGTCTAGTTTAATATTATGGAATTTCTGAAACATTTTACCAATATTATTTCTTTTTTAATTAAAAATTATAGTCTTCAATAATTACGACAAGAATTTAATAATGGAATCCACTATGGTATTTGTTTATTTAATTGTGTTTGCACTAATTTTATCTTTTTGTAATAATCCCTTAATAATTTTTATTATCATTTAAAATAATATATTTATATTGTCACTTGTTCCTTTTTAAATGAATAAATTAAGAAAGGAATTTCTAATTTAATCTAAAAAAATATTTAAATTCCAAACAAGTATTGTAATAATTATATTTGCCTTGTATAATTTAAGCGAACACTTATACACGCGAATTATACATCTAAGCGGTAAAATGTGATTCTTGTAGTTTTTAAGGTAATGGCTCATTAAATACTATTGTAAGCATATGTTAAGTTTAGTTATCACAGACACAGAGATAAGCGTAACACTATTTTAATATTAAAAGAAAAAGAGAAGGTTGTGAGGAAAGGAAACTTTGACTTGTAAAATTTTATCCATGTTTTCAAAAATGACTGCGAAATAAATCAATACGCATTTGGCCATGGTGGCACTTCTCCATATGAGAGTAGTCTAATAGTGAATATGATGTGATTTTCTCTGGGGAATTATTCTTGATACTTGTGCCGACTCGTCTCCCAATCGTACGATTTGTGGCTGTACGTGCGTATGTACGAGCAAATGCAAATGTATTAGTCAAGCTATCGACGTTGTTTAAGCTATTGACAAGTTTAAACACACGTCTTCCTAAATTTCTTAAGCCGCGGCGTCTGTTGGGATTGTAACCGTTATGTCGACGTCTCTGTGTCAATGTGATTATGTAATTAGTTGTGAGTACATTATATACCCACACATGTATATGTAAATTTGATACATAGTAACATTGTGCACCCGCACAGAATGCCTATATACATGTACAACATATAATATAACTTAGAAAACCTCACAAAAGGGCATGCATTTTTTTAAATATGATTACATTAGCTTAAGTACATTAGTATCGGTCTCGTGATGAAATTTTTGTTTAAATAATTGTATTTTTCTATATCACATGTATGTTAGACACCTAGATTTTAAAGTAATGTGTCTGTGTCGTAGAGGACTGTTGATATCGACGCCGGAGAGTGAAATGTTATATAAGAAAATTAATTAATATTATATGCGTTAATGCATATTTAAAAACACGTGTCAAAGGCGCAGGAGTTTATTTCGGGGTAAGCATAAAGGGTGAGCTGTAAACACATTTCTATTGGCGAGAAAAATTAATCTGAAATGCAAAAATCGCATATCGATTACTATATGCAGACGTCTTCATTTATTTTTCTTATACACATGAACTCGTAGTTTTTTTATGATACAGAGGGCGACACTTGTCATTATAGCATTTTTGCACCAGTTATATTTATTATTAGGAAGAAAGGAAGATTAAATTGCTACAAGCGTATTTTTGGTAATTATGTACAATCTTAGTAATGATCTCCATGCTTATTACATGCGCGTAATCGCATCAAATATAGATAGATACATGTTAGTATGTATGTATGTATGTATGTACCTATACTATATATAAGTGTAACATTAGACCATACATAATTTTCCTTTAATAATTTATACTTCACTGTGTATGGTTATAATATCTTGAAACTTATCTTTATTTTTATAAAGTACTTATACTCGTTTTATTGACTGAATATTAATTTTGGTTTGAATGTTTTGTGTTTAAATATGATTTTTCATATGATTTTTTTATATTTGTTTTCATTATTCTTTATCTTTTTATAAAAAAATAATATTTCTTACTATCGATGTAATAATAAACACTAAATTAATTTAAGTAAAGAAATTATTTTCCAGTATTGTGTATAGTTTCATATTTTTTTCATTTTATCGTACGTAATCGTAAACTATTTGAAAAAAGGCATAGATAATGTAGAAAAAAAACCTGAAAAAGAACTACTTTACTTTTTAATACCTTTGATATTATACCTACTTAAATTTCACACGAATAAAATACATTATATTATATATAATGCTTTAAAATTTTCCAAACTTTACCAGCTGTAAGCTAATTTCTCATATGAAACCCAGGTCTGGCATAAAGGCTATGTATGTAATAAATAAAGTTGTATGTTATAGTGTATGAGATATCTTTTTTGTCGTGAGATATTGTGGGTCTTGGTCCTTTCACCAATATTTTTCAATTCTATGCTGTTTATGGCCTCCATTCTCCAAGATGTTCTGCCCATGCGCCTGATATTGAAATCTATGTAACTTATATATTATGACGTAAAAAATCCTTGATTTCAAAGTTTACCTGTGTCGCAAACTGTACATTTGTAATTTGTTTTTATTGTTACCGGTGCGTGTCGAGTAACATTCGCAGAATGTTCTAGATTGCCATGACCGATTCTAAGTTCAAAAGGTACTCGTCAAAAACGCTAACGTAATCTAACGCTTTTTGTCGTAATTCATTCAAACTAATTTTGATTTCACTGTAGCTATGTAACTAGCTAACTGCAATGAACATAGAACTCGCAATATTTATTTACTTATTGACGATGATTACAATTAATAGAAATGTTATGTATTGCATGTTTTCTCTTGTACCTGGAAAGCGGTTAACGGAAGCGTCTTAGCATAAGTGGGACATACTCGTATATGTATGGCTCATGATGAAATCATGAATTTTTCAACGCGTTATTCGTTGAAACAGAGTTATGACAAAATATATTTAGGAAACACGTCATAAATAACATGTGACTTATTCGCACAACCGATAAAGTATTGTGGAAATGTATTTTGTGTAGATTCTAGTTTTAAACCGTTGTGTGAATTTCTACTTTAAAACATAAAAATAAGGTTATAATTTCTTCAATTTACGAAATGTTGGTAATATGTATTTGTGAATCAAGTTTTTAAGTGTATTCATTAAGTACTGCTTTACTTCATTTTTTATTTTAATTTGTAGGTACTCCGATTTGATTTCGTTATTATAGGTAAAATATATTATATTATCATAATAAATATTTTCATTGATAAAAAAAGAAAACTATTTTGTTTCATAAATTGTTATTCTTGAGTAATATTTTTTACCGAATATGCTTCAATGTTACATTAGAATTTTATTAAATCACATTCATTTTCATTGTAAGTTTTCAAATCAGACGTATCTCATAATGTAGGTATATTAAGACAAAGAATGAAACCAAATAATTTTGCCGATGGCGTAAAAAATTTGCAAAGCGTGTAATTTGACATTTTCATTTTTCTAAATGTTTTGTATAATCTAATTTCTTTCATGTATAAGCTACTTAAACTTTCAATTCGGTGTTTATGCACTAGCGACCCCTATTCGTCGCTAGTGCGTACATGTATTAAACACCGCCACGCCAGTAGGAGAGTTCTAAAGTATCTTTTTAGAAATTGAAGTACAAAAAGTCGTTTTCAAATAATTCTATACACTTATACCTAACATACAAAGAAGAATAAATCGTGATGATGAATTTTGCGAGTAATGGTCACTTACATTCGAATTTTCTTTATTAAGCACGATTATTCTGAATGAGGGTAGTATGAATGAAGCTTATATAAATAAATTATTTTGACCGACTTTGAAAGCGAAAATCTCGTATATCACCAAGCAATGTAGAATTTACTGTAAACTATTAAATATACATTTATAATATGAGTGGTTGATTATATAAGTAATCGAAAACAACACTAGCGCTCAAACCGTGTACTATTGAAATCACTTATTGCTATAGGTACATACTACAGTTATCGTTTTTGAATCGGCGTTTCAATGTTTTCTACACAGAGCATTCGTATTAATTGTGTGTTTTTAAAAATGGTACATTATTAAATATTTACTAATATACCGTATGGAGTGTGTTATCAAAATAAATTTATAAACTGATATAATTTTCAAGCATTGTTATGAAATTTTTCATAGCCCTCGAACAATTTGTATTTGATACATGTTGTGTGCAAATAAAAGATGTCATTGCGATAAGGAAAAAATCGAATGTATCGGACTCCTTGTGAATGCTACATATTCAATGAGAAAAATAATGTATTTTCTTACCACATTTTACGATACAATTTTAAACTTTGATCTCATTACGACATTGCACTCAAAAGCAGGGTTATTCCTTAAGTATTGCTTCAATTATTAGATTATAACTATTATGAATATTATGTAACGTTTAATTTAAATAGGATAGATTTCTGTTTAATATTTTTTGTAATTTCAAATTGTGCAATATTGTAATGAACGAAAATTAAATCTTTCTTAAGCACAAATCATATCTATCATCGAGTAAATATGTTCATACTTCTTACTGATTGATGGTGGCTAGTAAATAAATTTTAATAAATGATGCAGGGGTGCGAATTGCCGTTAAAATCTCACTATCGCCCACACAACAGTGTCTATTTGTTTCATATATTGCTGCTTCGTTGAACTGGGAACGATTTGTGCCTTAGTGGGTATTCGCTCAACACCTTTGAACTAGAAACCAGTTCTGCTAACAACACTGCTTGGTGATTCCATGCTTATGAGTGAGTATTTCATGCTTTATATATGTATATTATTTGTGTATGTCTATTAATATATCCTTATGAGATATACCATCACGCTTGGTTCCTTATTAGGCTTGTATAGAGCATCAAGTGCCAAATGTCTCTATCCTCGCAAACCTCCTGTGCATTTTCTGTATTCACTTCTCTCTTCACATATATAATTCTCCATTCATATCTTTATATAAATCCAGCTTATCTTCTCCAATAAGTACTGGGAAATGTACCAGTCAGGGTCACACAATTGATCTTGTAATCTATTTTTTCCACTAACCTGACAACAAATATTGACGGAAATCTATCCTACGAGCGATTCTAGAATTAGCTTAGGCATTTTAGTCGTATAGTGCATTATTAAAGTATAAATGTATTTTGCCAATATTCACTGTCAGGTATGACGAATCTGCCATTTTTTACATGCCCATAGTTTTAATAAGTGTAATAAATATATGTGTAATTAGCGTTTTGTTTTATTCA
Organism: Mysoria ambigua; assembly: GCA_018245875.1. Lineage (NCBI taxonomy): Eukaryota > Metazoa > Arthropoda > Insecta > Lepidoptera > Hesperiidae > Mysoria > Mysoria ambigua. Next base: position 18,426 of record DWEI01000827.1, read on the forward strand.
ATGTTTCCAATATTGTATGTACCTAATATAACTTGACCCATGACTTACTTGTGCCTGTCAGATGCTCGATTGCTAGTTTTATACTATAACAGGGTTGTGGTGGAACATCATACATGGTTTCCACTATGTCATATATATTTTTTCTACTTAGCAAGTTAATAATGTCTACATTGTAATGAGTTTACTAAACATTTCAAATGAAGTATGCAAGGCATTAGCTCATTTTCTACTCATTATATATAAAACCATTTGCATAGCTAATCTGCTATTATAGTAGTATATAGTAGATAACCTAATATTCAAGGAAATCATTTAAGTCATATTCTTTACATAATATAAGACATGTTACTAACTGCCACCAGTCATCGTGATTGAAGTGCAGGCAAATAATGAACATGATTTTAACAGTATTTATTTCAACTGTATGTACATACATTCAGGTGAAATAAATACTGTTAATAATATTTATGCATAGATAATATTTTCTTAGTTATGTATCCCGAGAACACAGTTATATTTTATTTAGTGAAATTTGAGTAATCACAAACAAATTTATTGTGATAAACACCAAGCTTCACACATCTTACAAATTTATAAACAAGTATTTTATACTGCCTCGTTGGTCGTGTTGGTTGCAAGTGCGACTGCCGATCGAGTGGTCCCGGGTTCGATTCCCGGGTCGAACGCTACAAAAGTTTTCTAATTAGTAA
>DWEI01000828.1:0-19129 GCA_018245875.1 Mysoria ambigua
TTACATAGTGGGACGTAAACGTAACCGGTGAATCGTGGGAATGTTCTGCATTCCTCTGTCTACCCCTTCGGGGATTAGAGGCGTAAAGTTAAGTTTATAACGTTTCTATTATATAATATTCTCTACTCAGATATTCAACCCTGAAGTCTCGTATCAGCAGTCGCGCTTGTAGCCACTCGTCGATTGCAGAACTACACAATATGTCTACTATTAATGTAAACTAACATTCCGTCTGTATTTCTTCAAAACGGTTATCAAAAGCATATAGTAAGTATATATGTGTATATAAAATATATATGTGTATTATAAAATAAAATAAAATAATTTTAAATCAAATACTTTAACTTGAATATTTAAATGTTACATAACGTTTTAATTCAATCGAATTCAGTATATAAGAATATTACTACGAAGTCAATTAATTAATTTTAATTAGAACGACTGCGGTGCGTAACCACTTGGACTTTAACACGCAATAGCGACTATCAGCTGAAGAGCTGCGGTTAGTAGATATAATGAAATATCACAGGGTGTTAGTGCTTACAAAGTACCCATACTAAAGCCGCGTTGTTAAACATGTAGTTAACAGTATGTAAAGATAATATGTTAGGCTTGCTTAGGCTAAATGTAGGTATGTGCGATATGTAGTATTAATCAAAACGTCACAATTCCATAGTCTTATATGAAGGCGAAACGAAGTAAGGTGAGAATAATAAGTACACGTCAAAATTAATTAATATCAAGTAACGTCTATTTTATATCGAACGTACGATTTGAAATATTTTGAAAATGCAATCTTGGCTAATGGAATACATGTAATATTAAAAATTCTAGAATTTAGGTACATTTATTTGCAACATATTCATGTAACTCGCTGCTAGCTTGTGGTAGAACAAGTGAATATTTATAATGAGGTATAACAATTTGACGATGCATTCGCGCGCACTGTCGAAACACGACCATTCGTAGGAACCTTGGCATCGCGTACCGTTTACATTACGTTCCAAATTTAAACGCACTCCTTTTTGATGTGAGCGCACCGGCGGGATTATTCCGTATCCGCCATTTTGTCAAACTTTCTTAAGACTTAATCCAGCGTTTTGTCACGATTATTTATTTTAAATGATTCATGTCAACGAATTCCGTTTTTATAATGTTCGATAACGAGGGGGCGATGGACGATGCCGCCTGATTTCGTGCAATAAAGCCAAAGACTTCATTTTTATGTTCTTATTACCGATTGCGATTTCACGATACTTTTGTGCACACTTTTAAAATATCGTAAAATAAGTTTCACGTAAATTTGTCACAGTTCCAACAGTTGTTTTTGTAAGAAGAAAAATTATTCACAAATAAACATTCCTTCTTTACTTATGAAATGGTCTTATCACTTTTTGGGATTAAAAATTCATATTTTATAATAACAAATCTTGCGTGTTTTCCCTTTTTTTCGCCTATTTATTTTAAATTGATTATAAAGCATGACGACTTTATCTGCCGTTCCTATTGCTATTTTTTAAATCTCAAAACATCTTATAGAAAAATAGCTGTTAAGTACTTAGTTTTCTTTAGATAAAATCAGTTTTTTTACCGCTAAAGTTCTTATTGATTATTATTGATGAAATGGCCGATTTTCATTAAATAAATCTAGCGTTTTTTTTTATATATTTTTTATTCATATTAATCAAAGTAATCACCCATGTAATCAATGTATATTTGCCAACGCATTGGTAGCTTATTGATGCCCTTCTTGAAAAATTCCGCTGAATAAATTCTTCAAAGTCATTTTGTACTGCGTCTCGGGTATTGTATTTTTTCCCACCATGAAGTTATACAAATTCTCCAAAAAGTAGAAGTATGTAGATGCAAGGTCTAGTGAGTACGGTGGATGACGGCGAACTTCCAACCTCAGTTCTTATAGCTTGGAGATTGTCTGCTAGGGAGTATGAGGTCGCACGTTGTCGTGCAGAAGCAGTGAAGCCGAACGATTGAACAAAGCTGGTTGGAGAGGTGAGAGCTTCTCCATCACTGTGTTCAGTTCTTCGCAGTACACATCTGCAGTAATGCTCGTCTCATTTGGTAAGAAGCTGTGATGAATTACACCAGCGTGTCACCAAACAGTGACCTTCACTTTTCTAGGGGTAAAACTTACCCTTTTTTATATATTCAGTCTGGCAGGCAGGCAGACGGGCCACCTAATGTTAAGTGATTACCGTCGCCTATCGATATTATCAACATCCGAGAGGTGGCCAATGCCTTGCCGGCTTTGAAGGAGTGCTCTCTTTGCGCTTTTCTTGAAGAACCACATGTCCATGCGCACCGGGAAATCCTCAGACGAAAGCTCATTCCACATTATTTTTAGGGCATTGTTTGTGTGGTGAACCAGAGTCGAACCATCTTGCTGAGCGCTTACGATTGTCAAACAGGATCTATTTCTCGTCACAAGTAACAATGCGGTTCAGAATTCCTTCATTTGTATGCCCGTTGAGCAGTGCAAGGCAAGTGGGTCTCGACGCGTACCTCGCGCTGGCGATCATTGAGTTCGTGGGGTACCCATTTGTCAACCTTCTTTACCTTGCCAATTTGACGCAAATGAACCAGTATTGTTTTGATGCTAGCGTCGAAAAGTAAACACTAACTATTAAACAAATGACGATTTTAGAAAAAAAAAACATATTTTTAAAATAACATTAATTTGCAATTAGAATCATCTGCCAAAAAAATATTTTGATTTGAATTGTCAAGTATTACTTTATTTACCTATTATTACTTTTATACATAATATTTTTTTATAAATTATATTACTTTTGTTAGTACATTTTAAATGATTATTTTATTCCGTGTTAATAATTATCACGTTCATTACTGTTCTGTTCTGGCTCCATTTCACTCAACCCTGACCGGGTCAGCCACCCCCACCCAATAAGTTGTCTGTTTGTCCGTCCGTCTCAAGGTCATTTCACTTGCAGCAATTTACGCTGTAATGGTAACAATTTGGCTTTTCAGTTTTTTTAGTCGCCGTCTGTTAAGTTTCCTGTGTGCTCCTATTAACAATTAGCATACGAGGATTTAAATAATCGTAAATTAAAGTAATGTTCGTAGATAAGGCATTTGTCCAAACGTCCTCATTTATGACGGAGAATATCCGCTAGTAATACAATCGACCTTGCGAGGTCGGTGTAGTGTTCTGATAACGTGTCTAATTGATTATGTAAATGTTGGCGGAAATATTGGCGAATGAAGAACCGTATGAGAATAACCTGTACTTAATTACAAAGAGTAAAGTTTGATTATACTTAGGCTCCCAGTGAAGTGAAGTTTTTTTAAAGGAATAAGGTAACTCTATCCTTACCTCCTGTTCTGATGAAGTTGTTTGAATTGTCTACTAGGGAAACTCAGTTCATACTGTTGCTTCTAAATTTGGACTCTGAAGAATTGCAAGGCTTAAAAAATATTTTTTTTAAAAACTAATGCATTTTTAAATCAACAATTTATTAATGAATAAAATAAATAAGAAAAAGACCTTTATAAAATTGTAAGAGCCAGAAATGTGGAAACAAAATCTACCTTGGCACACCCCAAATTTAATACCGAATACAAATTGAAATGAACATCACTTATCAACAGAATCAAAACAAAACTGTACGGAATATTCACACCAATCTGCATATCACTCAATCAAATCCGATTCTCGGTAAACAAAGCAATTATCCATAACAGAGCAACGCACTTACAAATTACGGTACGGACAACAAAATCCGTGCCATTCGGAATACCGTTGCTTATATTTGAATGCAAATGTGTAATTATTTAGCATCCTGCATTATGAGACTAACGGTGACCCATTGTGCTTGATGGACAATTGATGGCACTTTTTGCACTCGTTTTTTTTTTTTGTCAGTACAAAGGCGCCTCAACTCACTGCGACACAGAAGGTTCCGAGAATGTAATTGTAGTTTTTCGGATATATATTTTTTTTTGTATCATGTATGTATATGTGTGTATTATTAATTAGTCCTTAGTGATAGAGCTTCTTATCAAAATGTTAAGTGATACATGTACACCATCTAGTTTTATATACGATTTTTGACTTTTGGGCACTTGAAAGATTGATCTTAGGTTCGGACATACCCTAGAAATGAGGTTCTAAGTTATACACGGTTCTACGCTCCATACACACTGTGTACTGTCTGGTAGAATACATAAACGCTAGATAAATCCGAGAATACCTGTTAAAGAATAAACAAACACGATTAAAAGTTAAGTGATACAATGACAAAATCCGAACTTCCAATAATACACATGTCCAATGAATAATTACATCCTAGATTTTGTATGTGGACCCCTAATTGTACCATAGATCAAATCATAGGCGACAATTATCATCTTATACGTATCAGGAGTTAACGACACACTGATGAAAAAAAGGACAAGGCACTCAGCCAGTCAGATAAATACACACATTTATGATATCCTCGTCACATACATTACGCTTTTTACATTTCGCATACGCTCATTGTACAAACCATTTCCGACTTTAACGTGATCGTAACAGGAGCCACGCGTGACGCCGCAGTGAATATACATTTTGTAGCGCTCACGATCAAAGAGTAATCGGTCACGCAATAAAATTCCTTTTATACAGTTTTTCCTTATTACATAAGGACAGATAACAATGTCATTGTATACAGTAGGGTACTCCGTGGTTGTAGTCTCGTTGTGTATTTGTTTTCCTGTAATTTTAAAGAACAGTTTATAATTACACACGCTGTGACAACTCAAAAACCAGTAGTTTTCACAATACGTGCTTTGGACAAGGGGGCAGAGTGGAAGGAGGGGGCGAGGAGAATCACGCTATGTTATAACAGCACGTTGTTACTTCCATCTATTTAAGCATTTACAGATTTGTTATTTTTAATTTATTACAGGTACTTGAATCGTTTCACTTGTGGACACTGATAACCCGTGAACGATAAGGATTAAGGCTGTAACACGCTCAAGAACCAAGAGCGGATCGAAGTACGGACTGCTCGAGAGTGTATACTCGAGTTCCAGCTCCGCATACCTCAAGTGGTTGGTCGATCTCTAGCCCTCGGGTTACGGCCGCTCTCAGCAAGCACTTTTACGTTCAACTCAAAATGATTCTAGATAATTTTACATACACAAATGCGTGAATTTGTTATTCCAGATATTAATTACATACATACATACATAAAAACATTCAAAAAACAAAAATTAACATTCCCAAAATTTTTACACGTAAGCTAAATTGAATAACAGATTTGAACTAGATACATAAGCTACAAGAATCAATTTCTGATGTGATGTCAATTATGAATAACATTTAATAATTTGTGAAGTGAACAAGTGAAAATAAAAAAAAAACTAAATGATGTTTTCAGTTATTAATTTTTAATTTTATTAACACTGATTAAATATTTTAATTTGACGAACACTACATAAATAGTGATATACATGTAGTCAACAGACATTGTCGTGTCCACAAGATGCCTGTACAATAGACTAATGAAGCATAGACTGGACGTTTGAGGTTAAATTATTGTATACATGAATTATGTAAATTATACCGGTAGCATTCAGATGGTATATTTGCTCAAAAATAAATAATTCACAAGTTTCATTTTTTACACAGAAATTTTTTATTGCTTTATCGGACACCGAAAATTTAATTGATGACCTAAATGAACGCAAAACAGATATTCAAGATATGTCAGAAGCGAAACCGTTGGAAATGTTTTTTTTCTCATTCATTTTCCACATAGGTGTGAATAAAAATAAGTTTGTAAATAATTAAGATCGTGTGTCTATTATTAATTCAATTATCTCATACAAGGTGCTCCCCAGGCGTTAAAATTTGCACTGGAAGTCTTTGCCACCGGTACCGTCAACTTCAAATCAATACAATATCAATGAATTAACATTCAAAGTAGATAAATTTGTCTATTATTCATGCATAGTTAATGCGAAACATTGATCCAAAGGTTTTGCACAGCAAGCGCGAATGGTAACCGTTACGCATGTATGGCAATTAGCCACTTGGCAAAACATATAACCATCAAATGGAATTTTTTTGTTCATAAGTTCAGGTTTTTTATTTTTTTAATATTGTTTATTTAATTTGGTGTAAATGAGAATAATATTTCAAAACATTTTAAGAATGTATGGTATGGAAATATTTCTATAGTTACAATTTTTTTTCAATAAAATAATTATACTGTGCAACAACAGTAACAAAAATCTTCATATTCAGCCTATTCCTAATAGCAAATACAACCTATTCCTAATAGAAAATATTCAAAATGTTAGACAGTTTCACTATTTCAATTTGAAACTCAAGTGAAAATTTAATCCCGTACAGACAGACAGATCGAAGCCGCGCTATTAGCAAGCCAAACACAATTTTCGTAAGTCAACAGAATTAAGCACTACACTACCAATTATCGTAGTCAGATGTTTAGCAACGCAAACAGATCTCAATAATGCCTCACACCTAAATTAATACACATTGGATACCCCGAAGTACGTAGACGGTACACACGTGCAATCATTTGAAACGTTAACGCTGAAGACAAAGAGCGCTAAAAATGACGTTGAACTTTGAAAGAATTTTTAAAAACCTTTTGCTTCATTTTCAATAGCTGTCACTTTGAAAGAAAGAAAAAGGATCTCTGCTTGCGATTAAAATACCAATATTCTAATATGGAATGCAGTGTAGGAAGACACACTAAATCGTAACATAACTTCGCCGGTAATACCCTAAATCGTATACTTTCAACTATTCAGTTACCTACTTTATGGATTTAAATTTAGGAGAGAAAAGCCTTGTAGGATACAGATGTCCTAATAAGCGACTAATCCTGCCGCTGTCAGATCGCAGTATGGCACGGCTTCGAGATACGGATAGATGTCCTGGTAGCCTAAGGGCTGCAGCGTGGACGATGCGAGAAGCCGAACTCTGTGACTTCCAAATCATGAGCAAAAATGCTTCAGGAGACGCCTATGCCCAGCACAGGACTTAAACAGGCTGATGATGGTTATTATTATTATCTCTTAAATAAATGAAACTACATTATGAAGTATATAGTAAATAAGTGATTAAGTACATAAGTAAAATATAATAAACTGACAGTATCGGCTTAAGTAAGAAACCAAATTTTCCTCATCGCGTTCATAACATCACTAAGTTTATTATAAGTAACATGTTCATTAATATTAAAAATTATCGATGATGCTAAGAAAATCCACTGTATTTTCTAGACTTGACCCTCTATACAGTTACAGCTTTAAATCAACTTACCGAATATTCGGAAAATAAAACTGAATGTAGCTAATATTTATGTTGCAAGGCAAAAAAATAGTTATATCTAATTTTAATTAGATATACCTATTTTTATGATATATAAGATATAACTATTTGTTTACAAATAAGTAATATAGACAGAGAAATGTCAAGTCTTCATCGTCACAATTACATCCCCGTATGTTTTCAACTGCCACGATACGTGTGTCTACTCATTATTCAAGGTCGTTGATGCTGTTTTTAACTATTCACTGTTTTTCAAACTACGACACCACGGACTGAACTACGCAAAGAATTGCAATACGTAATAACATAAATCAAACGTAATATCACGCCTCCAATCCTCGAAAAGGTAGGCAGCGATGTATATTGAATTTACACGTTCCACCAATTGCGTTTACGTTTCATCATGGAAAAAGTATTAAGCTTTTTGTCTAACCGGTGTTTGAGCGTAATTCAGAGACACTAATAGAAGTCATAAAAGTCCGACCGTACCGTGCACAGAGATTGAACCCAGGAATTCTCGATCAGTAGTCGTGTTTGTCACTCTATTAACGAGTCAACTAGTTACAATACGTTTCACCGGTAAATAATAGAAATATAAACATTCTGTAAAAAAAAACTAGTCTGGAGCATGCGACATTCGCACACGGAGTCGTAACGCGTTACAAATTAAACACAGTAAAAAAACAATAGATTAATATAAAAGATATAAAGTAGGTATGGTTGAGGTCGAATGAAGATGTCCACAACGACCTTTCGTAATCAGACGACATAAAAAAGTAGTAAACGTTATTGCACCCAGTGAGAGCGGCGCGTGTAACAATTTTTCTATTGTGACTACATTTTATTTGATATCATTCCACGCGCCGCGCTAACTGCGCAGTACGATCCGCAGGGCCACTTCTACGCTGCTACAAATAAAACTGTAGTCTATTTATATTAATAACTGACTATAGCCACTGTATATATAACACATATACAAGTGTATATACGAACGTAGATAATAACGTATGAATATATTTTAGCGAGAATGAACTTGACGTACGGGTGTTTGTGTGTGAGAGTGAAAAATAAATGACGTGAAAATATAAATATACCAAAGCACAGTTTGATCGAGAGGAGGCAGCAACGCATTAAAAATATTCAATACTTCTTTCGTGTGTTAATAATTCGTTATAATTGTAAATTATTTATCAACACCGGAAATTTAACTACAAAACAATTTCCGTTTCAGTAACAGTGTAGCGATGCGGTTATAATTTGTATGTTTTATCGCGCTCGTCTCTAGTGGATTTTTTACGTGTTAGAAAGGGACAAATCATTCAAAAGTGACAACGCTTCCATGAATAAGGTTATTTAACTCGAATTGATGTCAGCGTAGAGCAACTGCGTACTGTGCTTATGCGCAGTCACTCTTATTATTAGATAATTCGCACTAATCTGCGCTTGGCGTGCGCTCCAATAGGTGTTGGAGGTCACTGAACTGTTTACGCTACATGTGTTTTGTAAATTAAGCGGGATAGAATTTCATAGTAGAGTACTACTAAGTGGTAGAGTCGTGTAGTGTAACAGGAGAGGAAAACAATTGTATGATAATCATAATTGTGCCTTATTATACGTTACACAGTTGTGATAATACGCAAGATTAAATTTCATCACACGTCTTTTATTTATACGACGGAAATAATGACTGACGCCAAGAATTTCAAAACAAGAAATTTGTTCAGTGCAATTATTCTGTGTAATTGTTAAAATAATATTTAATAATTATATCTCCTAATTTAACAAACTACATACGTACTTATACATCACTTTTCCTTTGATTTTAAAGAATTTCCTTAAATTATTTATATTTTCGGAAAAATATCGGGTTACTGTCGGGTTTTTCTAAATTTGTTTCTTTTTTGTAACGCCTTGGAGTCTCGACTTGCGCCCGATGTTTGGCAATATGATCACTCCCTATTCCGCCACGAGACGTATTATATTCCACTGCCTACCTCTTCGAAGATTGCAGATTTGGTGTTACGTGATTCGATATTTGAGTCGCATGTAAAAGCGATATGTCTTAAACAAACAGTAAAGTCAAATTTAAAAACTGTGTGCTCAATAGCTACAAAAACCAATCTGAATTGAAAGCTAGGCCTAAAGAATTCCGATAGGACTGTTACATCCAATATGCCTTTGCGTCGATGAATCGGACAGCGAGTGCAATGTTTTTGAACACTGGCTTTATTGGTTTACATCAAACTTCACTAGAACACAAAGGGAATTGGGATCTCACCCGCGCTAGTGATAAGTGAACCCGAAATTGGGGGACAGTTGAAAATATAAAATGGCTGGTTTTTATTGGAGTAACTACAATTTACTCCAAGTAACAACAAGCTCATAAAATAATTACAAGGTGCAGACTTGTTTTTTTCGATGTTTTATAAAATACTGAAATAAATTAAAAATCTATTTGTTTCATGGCAATAATCAGTATGAAGAAAATCATAAAATGGAACCTCAACACACATTTCACAATGGAATAGGCGGCGAACCATTGCCATAGTCATGAATTTAATATATATAATTCAAAATTTAGAACAATCAATCGGAAGTTGTATTTAGAACTATTTTCAATTCCGTTATGTGGAACCTCGGTTTACATGACTCAACAGTAAATAGAAAAGTTAAACATCAAAATCAACGCACAAAGGAGTAATTTTGACCAAATAAAATGACTGCATTCGACCACCCCACCATCCGCCCAGTCGGGAAATCTCATTAGATACAACATCCGAATCCACTAAATCTAGGGTTGATAAAATCTAATCCGGGACTAAATCCTAAATTAGAGGAGTTTCTAAATTGCTTTTAAAAAAAAGGGATTTTCCGGGTTCCATTTTACCGTTGACGATAAAAAGCAGCAAATTGAAATCAAGAAATTGGAATACGCTAGATGTATAACAGTTGGAAGGATCCTAAATACAAAAAAAATTGTAATTTTCATGGGATTTTTTAGGATAGTATTTAAAATACCCAAACACGTGTTAATGTCAAATTTGATGTTGTTCGTTTTTTAAAACAGCCTTTGTAATTAAAGTTTTTTTAAGGATTTTTCTTCTCTGGTCTATTCTGAATTACGAAAAACAATCACTTAAGTTACGTAATAACACAATCATTTTACCGGGAGTCTTTTATCCATATGAAATTCCAGTAAATTCACGATATGTTTCCGAATAATAATACAATTTAATTTAAAACCACGTTCCGTTTCATGTTTTGTCATATCAAAATTATTCGCTATAAGTCATTGAGTACAGTTGCCTTAAAATATTCACAAATTCTGTTATAATATTTGTGCCAGTGTTTATAAAAATATTATAACGCAAAATAAAGACATAAACATGTAAAAGTTAGTTTTAAAATTTGTTAATGTATTTGGTAGAAGATATACGAGTGTCAAAGATTTTATCAACATGAGGTCAGATAACTCCTTAGTCGCAGCTCGAATTTTTACCGTTTATGCTTAATTTATGAAAATCCAATGATACTAGAATTGGGAGCTAATGTCAAATGATTTGTAAATATTGTACATAGCTCCCTCGGGTTACGAAATATGACTAATACAAGAATATGCACCGTTTAATTGTTATTAAAACAGATTAGTTTCAAGGTCAGCGAGCGCGGTGGTCGGGGCGTATATACTAACATGACGTACCGACATGTCCCTATGCATGCTGTACGTCGCTGTTTGTCCCTGTAATTGATATCCATAACAGCCTAATCCTAGCAGTCCTATCTAATTTATGCGGTCTTATTAATATTGAACTGACATTACCAGTCCTATTCCTATAGATTTATTATTATTATTATGTTTCCCATGTCTTTGACTAGCGGCAGACGCTTTTGAGTATAGCCTAGCTATATCCAATTCGCTTCATTTCACAAACTAAAAGTACCTCTTCACCTATCTATCTCCTGCTAACCCTGTCTGTTCGAAATTAAATTCCATTATGCGGGATGCAGCCGAAAATAACAAAGTAACAAAAACAAACCCAGAGAGCAAACGCGGGTTAACAAAATTAATTGTTGCTTCTGAGTTAGCGTTTAGTTCCTATTAACTGTATGTGTAGCAGTTAAATATGTGCATAGTGTTGGGCTTAAAATGTTACGAGTACTCTTTTAAGAATGTTTGTTTCGTAATTTCATTTTTTGCATGTTTTGGGACATTCTAATATAAATATTTTGTTTTGAAAATATGTAGACTAACATTATATGTACGTATATTAAGTTTTTGTGTTTGACTTTTTCGTTGGTCGTGTTGGATGCAAGCGCGACTACCAAACGAGAGGTCCTAGAATCAAATCCTGACTTGGGCTTTATTAAATTTTGATAACTTAGATTGTCAAGTAGTGACTCGGAGTCTGAATATGTATTCGGTCAACTATGTTTATAATATAATTTTATAGACCGTTTATAATAATGCACCCAAATTCTCATTGGGATAAGTATGTATCAATGAGCGGGAAATTTGTCGTAAACAACATAACTTCACGCCTGTAATCCCCAAAGAGGTTGATCAGAAGAATGGAGAACACTCCCACGTGTCACCGGTTAAGAGAAAAGTAGGAAATGGGTAAGAAACCAATGTCTACACACATTTACAAAAATTTAGAATACACTAACACGATTGCCTTATGTACAAAATGTGATGTGAAATATATTGAAAGTTAAAATCAATGAGCTAAATTTACTTATTGTGGTAAACATTTAATAAATTATTACACGGCATACACAAATACAGAAAACAGCTGATTGTATTAAATCATATTGTAATAATACAAATTATTTTTCCTCGTCGCAGGCACACATATACACGAGCATACATTCTCGTACAATATGAATCAAATGTTAAGTAACTCTATAGTCGTATAAAGTATGATATTCTACTGATAAAGGTTTGAAACATGTCTTTTTTGACACCGAAATGATGAAGTCGTCACGTAAAGACTAATCGTACGAATTTTATTAGCTTTTACATTAAATTCGCCTCGTTGGTCGTGTTGGTTGTAAATGCGACTCCTGATAGAGAGGGTTCAAATCCCGGATTGGGAACTATTGAATTTTTCTAAGATAGAGTTTTCTAGTAGTGGCTCGGAGTCTGGATATGTACCAGGTGTATGGCAATGGGCTCACCACTGATTAATACGTTCATTGTTAGCCGTAGGTTTTCCCTTAGAGGTTTTTGCCCATAAATGTATAAAAATATTATATGAATTATGCCGGATAACTTAAGATATAGCAGATTAGAAATGAAATTGAGAAACACAGTAGTTATACTGCCACGGAATAGTATCTACCTCATTTGAACCAGAATGCAAATATGTATTTAGTAAACTTGTTATTTGTACGAATTATTAAATAATTATTTACCCGTCCAGATCGATTACCAAGAAGATTAGAGAATGTGTTGGATTATCACAAGGTTTCGAACACGATCAGCCACCTATATCACAATGTCGAAAAACACGACAATTTGTAAAAAAAAAACAAACCACGAAGTCACGACGCAAAATCACATTACGTTTTGCGTCAACGTTTCAGCGCAGTATAAATCCACGTGCAACGTGTATTGTTTACGAACGCGTTATACAACATTAGTTATCGTCGCTTGTATTATTTATCGCTCGTGTAAATGAGTGCATTTTGGAATTTATAGATGTTTATACGCTGTGTGTTAGAAGTGGGCCGGTTGGCGCGTTTGATCCATGTTTTATACCTTTATTGTTCATATTTCGTGTTTCCGAGCGAATCGTTTACCGTCTACCGTCAACTACCAACTCTCGCTATTGGTACGTAAGAAAATATTACTTAAAATATTCATAACGTAACATCGCGCCTGTAATGCAGAGAAATGTAGCACCTACACTCCCGCGTTTGCTCAGTTACGTTTACGTCCCGATATGAAATATGTGGTGAGCCTATTGCCATACACTGGGCACAATAAAATGCTCATAAACAAACATTTTAATGAAAATATCAGAGATATATGTAAAATTAAAAGACGGGGGCCACGTAGAAATGGTTTCATTGTATTTTATGTATGTATGTATATTGTATGTTAACTACATACATATTAGTCAAGGTAATAATATACCGATATAGGCAATAGCGTAGGGATAATATCTGTAGAGACTTATACATACAGATAAACACCTTTTTTGGGTGCCTTGAATATAAAACTTTCAGAGTTACAAGTATTACATGTGCTACATTTTACGAGGGTTGATGTATGCTTCTGGGCTTAAAGAGAACTACCTCTCTACAACAAAATGGCGGAGCATGAAGTTCAAGCCGTCACGTGTTCGAACAGAACCTGCTTCAAGGTCTTTCACAACGCTTCCTTTACAAAGCGAACACTCACTACGTTTAATATCTCCCTGAATACATTGTATTATGAGATGTTTATACATGAGTCACAGATGATTATTTTAGAAGAATAACTGAGACTTGACAAAATTAACAAGTTAAGAGCAACACAATGGGCAGGTCACATCGCTCGACCGACCGATAACCGATGGAGAAGAAAGGTCATCAAGTGGCGGTCATGACTCGGTAAAATGAATGAAGGTCGTCCTCCTACTAGATGGTCTGATGACCTGAAGTAGATAGCGAGGCACTGCTGGAGACAGCGGGCCCTGGACAGGGAGAAGTGGCGCAGATCCAAAGCATGCATGCATCTTCAAGGATTGATCAGTGGATGGATGATGTACAGATACACTTCCATAATGTATGCATAAATACCTGCAATAAATACAACAAAAAAGGTTAACCCCACGCACGCATTTTCGAACTGTAAATTGAACAAAACACGAAAATGCAAATAAGCGTAATTATAAATTTATTACGGAAACTAAAAGTATATTTTTTAAACGCGATATCAGCGACGATCACAGCCAAAAAGATGACCCAGATAATGTCTTGAGATACCCTCAAATTTTAACCGAATTCGACCCAAAAACGACACCGCACTTTATTGTCGAACAAAAGACGGCATAAATAACGGACGGACAGTTTGAAAAGTATTATTAGGTATATACCGGGAGTGCCACGTGCGCGCGCGCCGTAAATTGTGTCCCCGTTTGTTCCGCGCGATGTTTTTGTTTTGTTTCGCAAAGTGTTGTTATGTATGCAACATGTTCGGTAATTGTCACCTCAGTTTTAAATATGTCCGCCGTTTTATAAAACACAACGAGTGCACGTGGAAAAAGTTGGCGATTTCCAATGAAACGTAATTATTTATGTAAAAGCGAAAAATGAATCAAGGTTATCGTAACTATTATAATTGTTAAAAACAACACAGCGAAAGAGGCAGTCATAATAGTTTGATATAAATCCCGTACGAATATCGGTACCCAAATTAGGCAAAGTCTACATTATTTTAACCCAGAATCTAGTAAATGTTCATATATACCTTACACACAATATTCGTTCTAGTTGCCTCAATATTTGCGGTGGATGGTAATTGTACTATGACCCTTTTTGTAGTAGTATATTTACCAAGTACTGTTCTGACAAGCTAGTCATTACGACCCCTCATTACATACCTACGCTAAAATCAAATCATATCAACAAAACGTTATAAATAATCCAACTAATGATCATCACCGAAACGTGCGAATTTAATACTGTCATTTCGAAACAAAAATCCGAAAACAAGTGGTAAACATAATCAAAAAAAAGTCATAAACTAAATATAGGGCGGTCGCAAAACGAAAAAGCAGGACGACACAAGATATATTCGCGCGCGTATTAAACCCGACTTGTACACATAATAACTGTCTGGCAGCTGTCACACGATTTTGAAAAAATTGCCACGGCCCTGTCTCGCTACATATACAATGTCATATCGATTCGCTGATTCGAAGAAACGTTGTACATAAGTTCGTATTAAAAATAAAATCTTCGTTGAAGTACCACTAATAATCAACACAAGTTTAATGATATCATGCAGCTCAGTGCTGTATTTGCATGTGTGGACTATTTTCATCTAGAAGATTAATAAAACGTGCAAGACAGCAAGAGATAAGCCTACCCAAAATATACATCCAGGACAAATGATAAGGTCGTTTCCAACGAATAATATCTGTCTCCTACATCACACGGCTCGTCGAAACGAGACAGGAGAGCGACGTTCGATTGGCGTGTTAAATCCTCGTGTTTAAAAGTTTGTTTTCGTAGTATCTAGATATTAAGATACACATGTTATTAATGACAAAAACATGCGATTACATATTTTTTAATACATTGGTTGTAGAATTAATATTCATGAAATGGGATTTCGCCTTCACTTACACAATCTCATGGTCACAAACTCAGCAACAACGATCGGATGACAAATGTACTGATGTAAATGAACTCTATGATGATTTCATAAATTTTTATGATGATTTAATAACGTTTAATAATAATTTTGGTCGTGTTGGTTGCAGGTGCGACTGCCGATCGGGAGATCCCGGGTTCGGTTCCCGGGTCGAACACTACAAAATTTTCTAATTGAGATTTTCTAGTGGTGGTTCGGAATCTGGATATATGCCCGATGCATAGCAATAGGCTCACCACGGATTTCATAATGGGACGTAAGAGTAACCGGTGAAACGTGGAAGTGTTCGGGGATTACAGGCGTGAAGTTACGTTTTTTACGTTACGTTTACATTTTAATGATTATTTAATAAAGCTTAATTATGTTTTATTAACTTTACATTTTAATTATTTCGTTTACATTTTAATGATTATTTTATAAAGCTTAATTATGCTTTAATAAACTTTACATTTTAATGATTACGTTTACATTTTAATGATTATTTAATAAAGCTTAATTATGCTTTAATAAATTTTCATGATGGTTTAATAAAGTTTAAGGATGATTTAATGAGATTTAATAATTTTTTTACCTACAATGTGTTACCATATATTAATTCACACCAGATTTGTGTGAAACCAAAACTAAATCACGGTACGGTAGCGTCAAACTATTTTTTAATATTATATATCATATAGTAGCGACATGAGTCCATCTATTACATAGCAACAGGTTAATTAAAGAATCTAAAAGCGTATAAAAAATTTATATCAAGAATATACTCACTAATAACAATAATTACTACGACTTATTTGACTTCAGACTTGGGATACAGGTTTCTAACTTAATATAGTGTGCGCTTAAGTAACTTGAAATTTAGATGGAAGCTAAATCAAACACTGAGAGCTGTATCGGAACAAGTTACACTGTGAGTTACGAGTTGTCTTAGATTTAATGAGTAGCGGTTGTAAAATCGACATATTCCGAACACTTACTGTAACTTGTATTAAGATGATCTGTGAAAGCGGACGTCTCGGGTTCGGAGTTATGCGAATTGTAACGTGTTTCAAATCATGTGGATGGTAGATTCATAATAATGTTATAACTATGGACAACTTAAAAATATGTAGTAATATTGAATGACGAAGGATATTGAAATTTAAAAAGTTAATTAATTGTCGCAATAATGTCTTAGGACAACGCGCACGCGCTATAAGCGTTTTGTTCGTTTCAACCGTCGGAACTTGACAGAGGACGACATAAAGACGACGACATAATTTCTGATCATTTATGATTCTCACGAGAAAACAGTAAAAGTCCAGTTTCATTCTTAAAACGTTGGCTTATGTTTTCCGGAGTGCTTTAGGATTCTGCATTCTGGTTGATATATGATTTTCGAAATAAACTCGTCAAACTCTTTGTCGCACTCGGGCGTCCGCCGCGGTGATTGCGGTCTTTACGAGCGGTGTTATATTTGCGGGTATTCAGAAACGTGGATTGGAAGTTTGTTAACCGTAAAGTTTAAAAGATACACGTGAAACTATCATAAAAAGATATCGTGTAAAGATTTCATCATTTTACAAAACTCACTAAGAAATTACGGTGAACGATTTTCAATTCAATGTGGAGTGATTTGTAAGAGAAAGTCTGTCGGTATTATTATTAGCAATATTCATTGAATCATTACAAAGTTTTCAATAGGTCCTCTGTTTGACACCAATATCATCTCTGAGGAAAAACCTCTTATTTTTTTCTGTGAGTTTGGTTTTGTAATGTTGCCTTTTTTTATATTTAACTGCTTTAGAAGTTATTTTTTTCTACAGTGTAGAGCTATTTAGGAGAGTTTAGTTCGGATTATACTAGTTACTCAAGAGCGGCTTATAAAAGAGGAGTTCCTACGAGGTACTATGAGACCGTTTGTCACTTACTATCAATATAAAAAAGCTTGTTCATAATTAGTATTATAAACATGATAATGGAATTTGAGACGGGCGAACGCTGCCAGCAAAATAGGTGAGCTCGACGCTTACAAAGGAGAGCCGCCGATTCAAATCCGAACGTATAAATTACTTATGTGTCATTAATAGACCTTTGAAGAAACATTTCAACCGAATATAAAAATTCCGCTAAGTATTAGGCTGTTTACAATGCCACCACAACTATTCGGTTTTGTTTTATTTAAACTATTATTTGACCAATGACCCTCTTCGCTACGTAAAATAATGGTAAAATTATACCATTTCCAAATCGTTATTATATTTCATTAACGATACAAAGCAAAAGATTCGTTTGGTTGGTTTTATTACAGGTTATTGGTAGATGTATCAGTTATTAAATCATTTTAATATACAATAGAAAATAATAATTTCATAAATTTTTCCGCTTGACTTACCGTTGGACGAAATAGAATTCAACTTTGATTGATTGTAAATATATTAGTTAGAAGTTTTCCTGTAGGACATTTAGACCTGGCGTTTGCGCCGCTGAATCGCACCGTCTGTATCAGTGCTTATTTTTTCCCGCGGCCCGTTTGAACTGCGGACGGCGTTTTGTTTTATTGACCGTAAACGGTGGCGGGCGACCACCGAGTTATTATTTTGGACCAATAGTAGCGTTTATTTGTTGTATAATAAACAATTTTTGGCTTCTTCAGAAGTCTTAATGGCGTTTTTAATGCTTCCTGCGAGTGCACGATGTAATTTCGGCGTGAATTCGTGTAATGGCCCATAATGTAATTTCGAAAGCTTTTATTTCCTTTATTACCATCTGGCTACTCGGATAGTGTACTCTAGACTTTATAGCGTTGGAAAAGAAAACAGTGTGGTGTTAATAAAATTATTATTGATGTCTAAGGGAAAAAAACTGTTTTTTCTTGATTAACAATTTCCAATGCCATCTAATACAATGTTGTTCTGATCTAACTAAATATAACATGTAAATAATAATCAATGCTTTTAATTCTATATAAGGTACATTCAGCATCGAATTATGTTAACGATTCTTATTAAGAAAACACAGAGTAAATAAAATATATGTGTACTTATATTTAGTTTACTCCATCCTCGTCACATTTTTATTTAACCGTGTGTACTTTATCCTATCTGACATTATTTATAATCCAGTACATTTGCTCCAGGCCCTTATAAAATGGCGTATTTTTATCACATTCAAATTAAAAATTATGTACATATTCAATAAAACTTTTCCGTAAAATATATTGTTTCAGTCATTAACGTTGTAGATAGAACAGAAATACTGTACAAATATCCGGAGATGTAATTTTTTTAAACTATTAAAATTTTTCTAAGTACATTCGAACAAGTGGTATTTGTTTGAATAGGTATAACAGCAGCAATAACAGCAGTGTTAAGTGCTGCTGTATTCCGGTTTGAAGGGTGTGGTAAGGGAGACATACTTTTTCGAGGCATTCCAACTTAGTCCTCAGGGGTAGAGGCGCA
>DWEI01000829.1:0-19125 GCA_018245875.1 Mysoria ambigua
GTTTATAATTATAATATTTTATACTACAAGTGTGATATTCCGTTACATTACTATTTTATCACCATGCCAAGTCTCTTACTGAGTGGACAGAGAGGACGGAGCGCCAAAAATCTTTACGATTTGAAATTTGACAGGCCTCTTCTATATAATATTATATTTATTACACATTCTATTCATAAATGCTTTAAATTTGTAGGTGTTAAGGCCGCAAGCATGTTGGCTTAGTGTTGATTGGCAGAATGTGGGAATAATGTTGAAGTAAATTGGGTATAATGAATGAAAAAAATATTTATAACTCCAACGCGGCGCGCGAGATATTAGTAATGGTTCTGTTATTCGAATACACTGTTAAAAAACTTAGAATATTACAATGTTAAGCAATTTTTAGATAATAATACGTTCATGTTTTTTTAGTAAAAGTTCTGACCTATCCCTTGCATTTACTTTATTGCATGTTGTGACCTTTTTATGTTACATGAAATACACAATAGAACTGTTTTCAATACAGTTGTAGGCCAATTATCTTTCAATAATAAATCTATATACAATCTAAGTATGATTTGTTAATTAAAATTTATTATGCTGAAAAATATCAAAATAGTTTATTACGTTACAAATTTAAACTCTAGGGCGGTTTAAATTACTACGTTAATTACAATTAATAAATGCCAATTAATTTTAATTATATTAATGTTACAAGACCCTTATGCTCGCCCTTTAGTGTAAAAATGTTTAAAAACTCAAATATATATCTCAAGATGGTTTTCTTTATCTACGGCTTATACGGACTCTATATTTGTGCATTCCTATAGATGTATGTAAGTGTACATGCATTTATTTGACAATTTATTTCATAAAAATTAATGAAATAACACTAAATGTCATTGATAAATTACATTATTGTTAAAATAATAGGTTGAAATAAATAATACGAATAAAAAAGTATTATTTTATTGTTAAATGTTTTATAAGTCTCAGTCGCGTCCTCGCTGCAATCGGTGGGAGCTCATGAGGTTGAATCTTATAGGTCCAAAACTAGTCGGACCATCCCGAAAAAACATACGTGAGCCTAGCAGGCTTAATACTTAATAAAAAAATATTATATAATGGTGGTATCTTAAATTAAAAAAACGATAAAAATAAATTCAACACAAATATATTACCAAACTTCAATTAAAATAAAGTAAATGAATTATTAATAAATAAATAATAATTGGAATATAAAAAATAAACCATTCAAATATATTTATGAACAAATAAATATAGTAAAATCTATTTAAGAAAAATTAAACATAATAAAAAAATAACACTGAAATAATTATTACTAACCTCAATGGCGCCAACTTTCAAACTCCTTTAAACAGGAACAGCACAACACAATAAAAATTAACAATAAATAATCAAATAAATATAGTCATAAAAACCAAACAAATAAAATTATTGAACACGTCCACAAGATGTTTACACGTAATATATATGCGTCACGGTTGCCCGTAGCGCGCGCACGTAGCGCTCGTAGGGCAGTCTACGCGGTACTGTTGCTACGACGAGCGAGACCGCGGTGTGCGCAAGCTTAGGCCTTTGCGGGCGCTCGACTACGACTTTTCTCGCATGCACGCTGCGGTGTTTAGTCGCACAATCGCAACTTTTTTGTACATCTTGCTTTGTATCGCGTGATGTTTTTATTTATTTACGTTCTCTCTTAGACACACGCACACAGACACACACACGACTCAGTTAATTTTAAGTTATCAGTATAAGTCCATGATTTTTTAATTAATATCCAGTTTTTTTTTAGTTTGAGCATTTAAAGAACAAATAAAACAGGAATTTTACTCGAAAATTATTGACTTTGTTATTTCCGACGCCTTTATTTACATAATGAATTATAATAACAATATAATATTTATTTAAATTAACCGTGGTTTTATGAATATCGTGTTTTGAATTTCACGTCGTACATCGGATATCGTGTCTAAAATTGAATGAATAAGAAATTTCAGACAAAATTCTCAACGTGAAACCGAGAAAGCTTATTTACCTACACAATAATACTCTTTTACGTATCGTATAACGCAAAACGTGATTACCTTAAAACATCACAGCCCCTCTTTTCAAGGCACATTACGTTCTGTGTGTGTTTATAACAAATATTGTTAACTCTATTCAATTTTGCGAAAATCTGAGGTGAGACAGATAATGCGTTTCCTACACAGTGCTTTTACTAGTATTACTTTCAGATGCGAAAAATACGCTATAATGTTTTTGTGTATCTTGATGTTGATTTCACTTGTATTTTATCTCTTCACGGAATAATATGTTTTATATAAAAATATAAAATAAATACAGGATCTGTTGATGTTTCCTCTCCCTACCTTTTAAGAGATGTACCTTTTAAGGTGACCTGGCATGATGTAATATAATAATATTAATAGATATTACGATAATAATTCGTAATGAAGCAATATTGATGAAGCTATTCCGTAACGCTAGTTATGTTCACTTGTGTCCAAGGTCGCTTGTCTTGTCTATGGTTAAATGTTGTCTTGTCTATGGTTAAATCTATGTATAGTTAGCAGCGGCCACTTGTGACAGCTACTTACTCGCTTAATACTTTCCTCAACAAAGCTCGTAAATTAAAAAGTATTTCAATTAGTATACCAACTTTCCCAGAAATTAGGCGCTTTTCACAGGATTAAAAAATTTCATAAGAAAACATTCGACTGTTTTGTGATAAAAAGGTGAAAATTGGCTGGCAGAACTGCATAAATTGGGCTTTTTTCTATTTTTATTAATTGTGTTTTAATTTGTACATTGCAATATTTCAATATTTCGTTTCTTCATTACATGCGACTAAAAAATACATATATTTTTTCTAATTTAGATTGTCTAGTAGTGGCACGGAATTTGAATTTGTGCCCGGTGTATGGCAATAGGCTCACCACCTATTCCACAGTGGGACGAAAACGTAACTGGTGAAACGTGGGAGAGTACTGCAATCCCAGCCTACCTCGTCGTGGATTGCAGGCGTGATGTTTCTTTATTTTGTTATTGCAAAACCGTATGACGTAACCGTGAAAAACATCTGCATTGTGGGTACCTCGCAACCTTCAGAATTACGGTCCTTGATGAGTCACGCCTGAACGTTCCGAGTGAAAATACCATTGTATATAACATATTTTATTTATATTTGTATAGATATAGGCAATTTCTATAACTCTACATTCGTATTCAAGATCATTATTACCTCGTAGAGTACATAAAATGCACTTAAAGAATCTTAGCAAGAACTAAGACAGTCAAATTGTTCCTATCATACAATATCGCTAAATGTTATATAAACTGTGATTATTGTTCATCCTCTGAATACATTAGGTATAAATAAAACTAGCTATAAAATTTATACCTTTGTAAAGATTTTACTGTTGTGGACAAATATTATAAGATTAAAAGGACTTTCATATCATTTTTATGCAGAATTTTTATTCTGCCGCCAAATTTTTTTTAGAAACATTTAGGTGGAACAATCCCACTAAATTTTTATAAATATTTAGCGACTTAACCGGCGCAAGCAACGGAAGTTTTCGGGTCACTGGTTTTTTTCCGATGTAATCCATATTAATCGGACCACATATGAAACTCTTCCATCGTACATATTTCTTGCCAAAGGCTTGATGAAACCTATAACGAAAACCCTCATGTAGTACTTGAAAACAGGGTGCGTACATGAAAAAGGCTTAATCCGCATTTACCGCCTTATACAATTTGCATATATACGATATATATACACCTCACATCAATTACATCGTCGTTATTAAAAAAATATAATTAATTTAAATTTTCTACTGTTTTTCTTTGTTTTCACGTTTTCCGTCGGTATATTTTAAGCTTGATGAGAATCATAGGGTTCAAATTCTTATTTATTACAATGTCGACAATGCCACAATATTATATAAATGTGGAAGATTAGGTAGTCTTTGTCTAACTTGTCTAACTAAATATGACGACTGACAGTTAAAAATCAACAAGTCTCGTAACTTCATTTACAAAATTTATCAAATAAACTGTCGTCAACATCTCAGAGCGAAAGTCATAGTTACACAATGGCTAAGTGCTGCTGAGTAAACTTCACAATCCCTAGAGGGCGTTATGGAGAGCTCTACCACGTACAGATTTCCTAACAATATGGCTCTCCAGCATGTTATCATAATGGCATTTAATTTTCAAACGCAAAAACTTTATTCACTTTGAGGCAGTTCGTATTTTGAACATGTAAGGTTCATTATATTATTACCCAAGACCCATTTGGTTTGGTTTGAATTTCAAATGCGCTATGCAAATTGTTTGGAATAAACAGATTCACTCGTCAATTTCAATCAACGGTTCCCGAGGGAGACGTAATGCTAAAAGCATTAAGCGCGGTGTGTTTTTGAATTGCGTTTCGTAAAATCGAAACGGGAGGTGCTCGAGACGACGTTCTTGAGGTAAACCTTATTTTGATAATTAGTGACTGTATTACCGAACTGTAGATTCACGATTCGATTTCCAACCAGGATTCATATTTGTGTGATGAACATCGATATTTATTTTCGACGAATATTATTGTCCATGCAAGTATATATACATATATATAGAAATGTTGACAATAATATTTTGTTTATTAACTGCTGTCTGGTTTAAGATCAGATATGAAACATTCAAGACATAATAACAACGCGAAACTGGAAATGTTTGAATTTAGAAGACTTAATTTTAATAACTTTGTACATCACAAGCAAAACATGCTTTAAATAAATGCATTTATTTTGCTTCTGGTCTTCATCTTCGTGTCGATGGCTGACCGTGAGTGATCAGCTATCATGGTGAAAGGATTAGTCGGAATGTCTAGGGTGCGCCGGGCGGTGTATGTTAGCACTGGACCAAACATAGTCGCCGATCGACGAGGCTCCTAATTTGCTGCTGGTGATTATTATAAAAAAATAATAATGATATTTGAAAATGACCTTTGTTCAATAATGAAAGTAATTTATAACATTGAAACAATATTAAAAATATTTGAAGACATAACTTAAACTTTTCTTTGTCAAGTGCACTAAAGTGGCCAGCTTAAGGAACTTTTCTCGTATTTTCGAACGTAGTGCAATTCGCAGTTGAAGAAAAAAAAAAAATAATGAAAACTAATTCTGAAATAGGATACCTTCAAGACAAATTGAACCTTAATATTATTGTATAACGGTTGCTTTTATAACGGCATTGTATTTCATTTACATCCGCGAGAAAACTCCGCCAGTTACAATTTGTATTGTCACATCGAACGGTTATCTTTACGAATTGACAGAGAAGAATAGACTTTAAATGCCCCGTTTATGGTCCTTTTTACTCTGAACGGCACATTTATCAAATTGTTCACTAAGGTTTGCACCAGAATTGCGCGCTTTGTCATATTTTCTTCGTTCCACTGCTCCTTAAGACGCTTCTCGTTTAAATATTTATCAAATTGCAAATGTTCGAAGCTGCTAACTGTATTCACTTATTAACTAAAATATGCAATTTTCATTAGTGATATTAAGATGTTTCCAAGATTTTAATCTCACCGTAAATACGAGTATTTCTTATAAAAAGAAATTTTCATATAAGGTAGTTGCACTCTGACATATACGACTTTCGGACAGACACACATATGTACTGCAACTTAACACGTTTAAAAACTTAATAACGTTAACAATTCATAATTTAAATATTATTATAACGTCAAAAATTATTATACAATAGGACGACACAAATATTTTTGCAGCAATAAAACCAATCGGTTGGCATTTCACGAGCAATGTAAATATCAGCGCTGTGCACGTGTCGGCGTCCTCTATAATCCGAATGATCAACAAACAAACAACGGAATAATTAAAATGTGTTTTGATACTGCAAGTGAAATCACGCCTGTAACTCTCGAAGGAAATGTTCCTATGGAATATGTAGGGAGACTATTGCCATAGACCGGGCACATATCCGTACTCCGAGAAATGTCTCGGTAATATAAGTCATAGTAATGACTATGTAGATTTTTAAATTAGAAAAGTCGTATAGTGTTCTGCATTCCTCTGCCTACCTCTTCGGGGGTTACAGGCGTGAAGCACGTTTTTTTACGTATAGCCGGGATTTGAACCCAAGACCAACACGAACAAGGAGGCAGTCAATTTTAATACCCATATGTAGAGTTTGTATACATTTTCAAAATAATCATTGACGTGCTCATCGAGAAATTTTTAAGTAGAGATTAGGTATGTTACATGACAATAGTATCACAT
Organism: Mysoria ambigua; assembly: GCA_018245875.1. Classification (NCBI taxonomy): domain Eukaryota; kingdom Metazoa; phylum Arthropoda; class Insecta; order Lepidoptera; family Hesperiidae; genus Mysoria; species Mysoria ambigua. The sequence continues at coordinate 6,306 of DWEI01000829.1, forward strand.
AAAATTCCATGGCAGAACGTATAATTTATTAAGAGAAACGTGAGATTGCTACATAGATCCGCCTGTTTCATTGGTAAAATAGCAATGAAGGTATTTCGACACTTATTTTCCTAACATACGTTAGAAGTTCATTGACTCGCAAGAATCATAAATCACAAGTTATTAACCGCTGTCTTTAAGCCGCCCGTCCGCATTTCATTAATACAATTAGCGCAGTCCTATTAAGTTTATACGTTTTCAGAGTTACCGGCGGGCGATAAATTGTTGCAAGTTGCTAGATTTTCTTTAACTTAATTACAACATCATTTAACAAAAATACGCACATAGTACATATAACGTATAAAGATAATATTTTAATCACATTCGATTTTAACAAGCGGTGGAGACATCGAAAATTACATAATGTAATATTTATTGTAGTACAATTAAGAATTTTATATGTACACAAATAACGTAACATCAGGTCTGTAATCGCCAAAGAAGTAGGCGGGGGAATGCACTGCACTCCCACGTTGCCATACACCTGACACGCCACGTGACTCCCGAGCCTCCGAGTTACAAATTCAAAGTTAGAAAACTTCAACAGTAACTGAACCGGATTTACGTATTTCAATTTCCCACGCGTTCGAACGACTGGGGATTATAAAATTAATTAAAGGCCAGCCCCGAGGGGCTGGGGTATGAAATTAGTTATAATCATTTAACGCAAATAAGATTAAGGCGTGGGCTATTTCTCATGGGAACCGATCAGGTCCCCTGTTGATAGGTATATATATTGATCAATTGATTAGTACAAGTAGTTAATGCATTAATTTGCGTAATTTTTACATTCACGCATTCCTTGAAAGGACAGACAGCGGCTAGAAATTGAAGTTAGAAAAAACCAATAGTAGACCAGATTTGAACCTAGAACCTATCGAGTAGTAGTCACGCTGGTATCCGACGACTTTTCGACCAACAACGGAGTCAATTAGTGTTAGTCACAATTGTAATAAAAATAATAAATTTGTACTATGCAATCAATATGTACTCGTATATATTGCATTAGCTAAACAATTAATTTTATATGCAGAAATAGACTGTATACATGTAATACAGTAATAATATTTCTATCATTATCAAGAAAAATGCAAGTTTAGTTTTTTCAAAACATTGTCTGTGTCCTCTCTACGGTTATATTAAAGAACAAACTTAGATGAAAGAAGAAAAGCAATGAACAATTAATTACGTCAATATAACAACAACTTAAGCTTTCCCTGTTTCTTCGTTTTCCGAACTATCATTAGTACAGTAGTTAATTCGGCAAACAAGAAGAAAGGGTCGACACCCCGATCCCGAATCGGGACCGAAACAATAAAACTTATAGGTCGCCCCAATCACTTACTGCGACGGACTTGTGTGAATCTTTGTGTAAGCGTCACGTACATGATCTGAACAATATTGACGTAGCTCTATATTTGTTCACGTTATTTATAAGTGTTGTTTGTACGCAGTACAGACGAGCGGCTAAGCGCGCGGCTAACCGTTTTTATTTTATGAATATTTATCGTAGGCATATTTTTATTGTACGCAACAAGCTGCTACATAAGGTTTTTATTCATCGTCATCACCTTAAGCCTGACTTAGTCCACTGCTGGACATAGGCCTACCCTGAGTAGTTTTATCTATAGTCCACACGGTGGGGATATGGGCCTGGGACCGCAGTGCACATCTCGCACCTCCTACGCTGCTGCGTTTTTATTATGCACAGTAAACTTTCTCCTTGCTCGTCCTTCAATAAGAAAATCATAAACCTTTAAAGCCTTTTAAGCCTATTTGTTTCTTTAGAGCCCAAAGGAGTAGCCAGAATTTTTTAACCCGTACATGTGTCGCGCAATATTGAAAAATATTAATCTAGTTTATTATTTTTATCTCATAGAATTAAGGAAATAAATTCTGGCCTGCTCAGCTCTGCCTGATGTGCTCTACTGTGTTCTGTTCTGTTCTTCTCTTCTCTCATCTTCTCTTCTCTCGTCTTCTCTTCTCTTCTCTCGTCTTCTCTTCTCTTCTCTCGTCTTCTCTCGTCTACATTCGTCTTCTCTCGTCTACTCTCTTCTTCTCTCGTCTTCTCTCTTCTTCCTTTCTCTTCTCTTGTCTTCTCTCGTCTTCTCTCGTCTACTCTCGCCATCTCTTCTATTCTCTCATGTTCTCTCGTCTTCTCTTCTCTTCTCTTCTCTTCCGTTCCGTTCCGTTACGTTCTGTTCCGTTCCGTTCCGTTCCTTTCCCTTCCGTTCCCTACCCTTCCCTTCTCTTTTTTAATATTTTAGTGACAGATGAATAACAAATACAACGATGCGAAGTAATACTGTTCTTATTTACAATATTAAATATATAAATAAATTTAATTTACTATAGCTTTAGAACTGCATGGAAATTTTTGTCTATGTCCTTACTAATGAATTAATTTGATTAATTTGATTAATCTATTTTGTATTTACTATCATAAAGGTTCGTGGTATTATAAGTTTCCCCCATTTTAAATAATTATTGTTTGTGGTACTAAAGAAATACTATAAATTGCCAGACAATATCATCCCAGAACAGACATAGAACTGTTGATATATAGCTAACCATATCAGAATATTAGATCGCTCAATCAAATTTTATTGCGCTGTTTCTGAAGACGCAATCTAGGCGCAGGTGCTATGATAGAACAATAGTAACAGTAAACCTATCATTGCCATACTTAAGATTCAGAAGTGTAATGGCGTGACGTGAATATATAATTTCGGGGAGAAATGTCACGCAAAATGTGATTAATACGCATTTTGGATGTTGATTGACGTTAAATTTTAATAGGATAGCAAAGGATTCTGTCGGGAGTTAGAGCGGCGCGAATAAATCCCGTATAGCCCGGCTATCTATCCAGACTGCTGTCATAAAACATTAATCTTCGGGTTCTTTATAATACGATCTATCATAAAACTAATATATTTCACGCTGAAATACAAGGTAAATTCCTTTTTTATTTTTAAATGTTTCGTGGGTGTTACAATAAATTCTTATATATGAACCGGCTTGACTCGCATTTATTTTTAGAACTGGCCCGACATATTTTGGACTTATACTCGGCCCTTCTTCATGAGCTCTTCTTGATGAAGCTCCGCCCTTCCCCGCTGAAGACAAAGATCTCGTATAGATCCGGAACTGGTCGTTTTTTGCTCTAAAAATAGTTGAGATATATTTAAAAAAGATTTCAGGAACACCGTCAAGAACAATAGTTTCGTGATAAGCAAGTTCATACTTTGTATCTAGATAAGCCCATGAACAACAAATTCATCGACTCAGTCTCGAGACACGCTAAAAGCTGTAATTATGTCCAGCAGATGCGTACCAAAACTGCACAAATCTAACTAGCTATTTCAGAAAACATTCCTTTCAAATCCAATTGGACCACAAATGACTTCTCCTCATGAATTCCTTGTACCACGCCCTAACGCTTAATGGCTATACATACTTTGCACGAATAATTGATAAAAACTTGGCAACAGTCACGTCTTGGCAGTTTCACTGAGGTTACGAGTTGGCAATCGGATTGGCGAGATTGACTGATAAAGTGTAAGTCCTTTGAGGTGTCTCTCAACGTAAACCTGAAACTTGGTGGAGATCTGGCAAGTGCACAGCCTTACATCATGACTAATTCAGATACGTTAGAATCAACCCTCCAATTCAATACTTGGAAGATTAATTCATTGGAATATAACAAAATAATTATTCAATCTGTAACATCACGCCTGTAACACACGAAAAGGAATAGGGGAACGACTAAATGAGGGGATTGGCTATTGTGTATACACCAGAAACCAGTTCAAACTCCGACTCTTTACTAGGATTTATATATAGAAACGGTCATTCTAGGTAGATAAATTGAAAAGTATCAGATTCGGGATTTCAACTGGCGACCTCTTGATAAGTAGTTGCGCTCACAACAACTCGACCAACAATACAGTTAATTATTTATTTTAGCTGTATAAAATCATTAAACTAAAAACGTGTATAAATAGATGCGCACATGTGTGCGTGCGTGCGTGCCTGCGTGCAATCACGCACTTATATATGTATGTATGTAGCGTGACAGTTATCGTTTAAGATATGACAGTTGTACGGTTTTAAGGTGAAATTGGGCAGTGATAGCCTAGTGGTTTGAAATTCGACCTCTCACTCCGAGAGACCGGGTTCAAATCCCAGACGCACACCTCTTTAAAATGTGCGTTTTAAGTTTAAATATCACTTGCTATTACGGTGAAGGAAAACACCGTGAGGAAACCTGTACACCTTGAGTTCAGAGAAAAAAAATTGTTCTCTAAGGTGTGTGAAGTCTGCCAACCCGCACTTAGCCAGCGTCGCGGACTACGGCCTTAACCCTCTCATTCTAAGAGGAGACCCATGTTCCAGCAGTGGAACGATAGAAGGGTTGATATCGATATCGAAGGTGAAATCGAATGACACTGACCAAAATCCGATTGATCTAATGCTTGTATGTCCACGAGCCAATAAACATTTAGTCAATACAACTAACAATACACATTAACACACAATTCTTCTTGGTACTAATAATACTTATTTCGGTGAGGAAAAAGAAAGAGGAAAGCGGTACACAATGTTATAAAAAGTTACAGCGCCGAAAGTAAGATGACCGAATACCTTGACAATATTTTTTAATGTAACCACATTGTCTAACCAGGTCTTTCCGTTTAAATAAATTTGATATATTCTAGAAATAATTACGAAAAAAATTAAATACAATTGGTGGCCCGTTACATGACAATTTCACTTTTCAATATTACATACAACACAGTTACATATATTATAACAATAACGTTATATCGTGTGTTTTATTTTTAAATAAAAATCTTTTATATTCCTAACGATACGTCTTCTACCCTTCGGCGGCCGCCGTCACAATATCCTTAATTATGTTTACTCGAGTGTGACTAAGGCTCTGGAGGAAAGAAGGTGGAGGCAATTACCCCAGTTTTATTAACACCTTTACTGCGACACGTTTATGACAATCCTAATTGAGACACGTTCTTCAACGCAAGCGGCGTACACACGAGACGTAATTACATATGTTTCGACTCGTTACTCAACAATATGTCAAATTAATTTCTCTTCGCGTTGCCTACGCGGGTGTACGGAGTGTCATTAAGTTAAATGATGCTTAAATAATATGATACAGAATTGCGTGTAGGCTTTTTTTATAACGTGACGCATTCGTTCATATTTTCTAGGTAGAAAGAGGCCATCGGGTATGTTAGAGTAGCGATGTTTGGACCCGGCGCATTCTGGATACCCTTTAAGGGATCCATCATGACGATGATATAATCATAAAACGTTGAATTTTGTGGTATAAAGTATTAGTAAAGGCTGGCGATAGACTCCACTCCCTGTTCCATAGTATTACATAGGTAAACATTACTTATCAATGTACAACACTTCTCTGTGAACAACTTTTCTATGTACCCCTTCAGCGACTACAGGCTAATATCATATTACGTTTACGTACTTTATTTAAATCCGAAATTGAAATAAGTTTAACTAGAGTTTTCAACAAATATTCAAAGATTAAAATTAACTTACCTACATGTTGGAATATGTTCATTGAATTATTATACACTTGCATGGCAAATATAGAAATAAATTGAACAGAAAAATATATATTTTTGACAGAAGAATATCTTATATGGGACATTCTTGACAGGAGAATACCTTTTTAGTTCGCAACCCCTTACCTAAGGGTAGAAAGGAAGACGTTGATAAAAGATGAGATGACGCGAAATCTATGTACACAGAGTTCTAAAATATCTTCCTCCTTCTAGTACTGCAACATGAAGGAATCGACATTGATAAAGTTAACACGGAACACAAGCCGACAAAACCACTGGCATTTGTATTATTTCACACCCAATTCGTCTCGAACGTGGGCGGATTCAGGCGTCTTAAAATAACGCACATGAAAAATCATAAGTGCCAATAGAACTTAGTAGAACAATAAAAACACTGAACAATTTCGGGATAACGGTGAAATGTGTCGAATTCTCGATACAAACGAAATATTCCCGGCTACTGACAATAAGGACGGGATTCATAAATAATGTTGATTCGAAGGTCACTCAATATGTGCCGCAACTAACGTTTTACTTATAAATAAAACATAAAACTCTCGACACAATAGTGACTAGGGCCGTTTTTACTGCTGGCGGCGCGCCAGCGATCGATAGGGTTGTCACGTTGGAATAAATATATACATATGTATATGTATGTACTGACAGAACATTTTAATGTTTATTTAAATTAAATAAATTACGTATTTAAGGAGATCATCGTCAACCCTATTACCGTTTCATTGTTGAACACATGCCTGTTCTAAGAATGAAAAGGGTTAAAGCCAGCCTTCGACTCTAGTTATGAGTACGTGCGTGTTAGAAGACTTCACACGCCGCACAGGATATTATGGCGAGCTCTATGTTTTGTAAGTAACCTCGCGATGTTTTCCTTCACAATTACATCAAGTTACATTTAATATTACAACGCATATTTGTATGTATATCGTTTTCTTAAGTACTTAATATACAAATATACAATTTTGTTATCTATTTTACTTTTTTGTCGGCAAAATGTGTTATTTAGCACTAATAGATCATTGTGTAACAAACTTGTATTTAAATATGCCTACTATCTATATTTGTATATATGTATTAGTTGACACAGCAAATATTGTTTTGTCATAAAAATATTTTAAGTGAATATCTTTGTTTGTTTGATTACAAGAAGGAGAAGAATCTGTTGTTTGTTTGATAATGTTTGAAAAATGAACAACACTAAAATTATTTAGATATTTTTGTTACGAAAATATTAAATTCGCTATACAAAAAAAATGTAAGATGGGACTAGAAAGATAAAAATTTCGGACCATTGGTATTTTTTGTTACAAATCTATATAAATACCAAAATGCCATCAAGAAAATATATACGACCATTTTTCGGGATAGACCCACCCCTATTAACATTTAAAAGTATAATATCCTAAGACCTATGATCAAACCTGTCAATTATACACAAAACATTTCATAAACATCTATCGGACACTAACTTTGTGACAACATTTTTATATATTAGATGTAGTATACAACTTCATGTTACATACATATATGTATGTATATATAAAAAAAAATAACGCAATGTACATATAGGTCGTACTGAATAATTTTTACCACGGATGCGGTCGAAAATGGAAGCGATTTGAATACTAATTGAACTCAATTCCAAACCCATCAGTTTCTTTGTCGGTACTCGTGACAACAGATGAGAATTCACAATGATTTCGTTAATTTTCAGTTCCTTTATTTCATGATATCCAAATGAAGAAACCTTGTCGACCGCCTTAGGAGCTTTTAAAATTTTACCTCAAACAGATTTAATTAAAAATAAAGATGTCTTTGAAATGTAATGAAATGACACCAAATAGATCGAGTGCTTCGACCGTAACCCATTATATAAGTATTTCGATAGCCCAGACACATTCAACGATTTACAGTATAAATACTTGTGATTTAAGGCCACTAATATTAACGTAGTTGGGGTCGCACAGTTATAGCCTGGACACTACATCTCTTAGCACAGATCTAACATTTTATTGTATGCCACTGTATGTAACTAGAACGTAATAAAGTACAATTCTATGGTAATTCTCGCGGTATATACAACATTGGGTATGCATTAGCGGAACCAGGCTCATGAATAGTTTAGCATCTCTAGGTAATTCGACATGCAAGTCATGTAGAACATCTGTGTGCCATAGTCCAATTGGACGTGCAGCACATTAGCACATCTGATAACCGTATGATAAGCTACCAGAATACGACGTAATTGTGCTATGTATTTTGGTGTGGAGTTAGTGGGTTTACCTTCAACTCAAATGAGCGGCTTTTGAGTATCAGTGTGTGCAGTAGATTGCGACCCAGAATGGAATACCATCATATTTGAGTAAATGCCGCAGTAATTCATCGATACATCAGCTCTTAGATAAGATATCGTTAGACTTTTCGAATTGATTCACGCACTAAGATAACAGAAACTGATAAAAAAAAATTATTTGTATTTGATAATAAATTAATTGACCGAATGATCAGCTAGTGATAACTCTCCACGGTCTAAAGTAGCCTTAATTCGTCATTTATTTCCTTAAAGTTCAAATTTAAGATTGTAAGATCCACATTTCTTCAAGCATATACATATTTCTTCAAGCAGATATTTAATTGTACACTTTGTTGCCAAACGGACTATTAAGATGTTATAACTTCGATTCCCACAGAACATATTGGTAGTTATCTGATAAACACTAATATTCCCTTTGAACATGTGTATATCCAGACCCCATAGTATTAGTTGTTCAAAGCTGATTTAATATTGTTTATTATATTCCTCAATCTGTTCTCTGTATTTAAATGAATAAAAAATTCCTTTATACAATTTAGATGTATTCTAATATTTTCTACTTCTGCAAAAGACGTTATAATTTAATACCATCCAGAACTATAAGCTGCAAAGCGCAGAAGCTAATGAAAATCAGGTAGAAATAAACGAAACTATTGTCGAGACGTTACAAAGGAAAAGTGCTTGCTAAATGAAACTTATTTTTTCATCAGTTTTCAGTACGATTAATCATGAAGTCTAAGGCTCAATACTGATAGGAATTTTACAAAAAACTATTTAAAATGTCTAAGACTTTTTTTCACGGTTCATTTACGACAGGTACACATTGATTCATGTATTCTTAAGTTACTTGAATTAATCAAGTATTTTTTTATCTAGCAATAAGCTTGTGTTTAGCTGTAAGCTCACTTGATGGAAAACGAGATGCAGCCTAGGACGTAGCATGCTTGCCTAGAAAGTGCCTATTCACTCTTGTCTTGAATAATTCCAGGTTGTACAGGAATCGGGAAAAATAGAAGAAATAAATTAGATGTTCCATTGAACATAAAGATCAGTGTACCAAATTACCACCGAATTACTTAGCTTTCACTCAAACGTCCAGGTATTTTTAGATTGGAATGAAGCTGTACCATTTTTTTGACTTAACAAATCATCATTAACGTTTCCCGGCGTAGCTGCGAGCGATTGGAAGTGTAGAATAACCTTTTTATAGAAATTCTACTACCCACTATTCACTCAGTTATCTAGGTTTTCTGTTTTGAGCCTTAAAACCTTGCCGCGCTGTCAACAAAGATGGCCTCGACGGAACGTTAGAACTTAATACCCTTTGAGAAGCCGACGTAATCACATCTGGAGCTTGCAGCCTCCATAATAAGAACTTTAATATTTTCTGTTTTTATCTAGCGGTTTTATTATTAGACATTATAAATTCCCCGCTTGAGTTTTCAATTTTTATTCCATAAGCCCCATATATATGAAAAAAGTATGTAAATGAGGATGAAAGATGATTTTTTTTTTGCTTCGACTGAATCCATGATAATCTGTGACCCTTTTTATGGAAATTCCAATGCAAAGCATATCTTCTCAATGACCTTCATGGTACTTAGAAGGTCAAAACGAAACTTGGATATTAGATATGTATTAAATATTTTAAATTTCGCCTATTTCGAATTATAAAACATTACTTATATGCAATCACGTACAGTAATGAACAATGATATTAAATTTAAAAATGTTAAAAATATGTTTATTTTAGAGCTTCTTTATTGCAAAAATTAACTGAATACTTAAATTATTACATATAAATGTGTATTTTAAATTAAATAACAAATAGAACTGCTTGTAACCCGGAAATTTTCAGAAAGAACTTCCTGCCTCGATCTTCATAAGGTAACGCCATCCCAGCGAAAGTACTAAAGATAAAACCGGACCAAAAAGAAACATATTTTTATAACATAAACATTACTTACTACCCTCCCTTCACCCTTTACTAAACAGCAAAACACCTGCTACTACACGGTAATTATCCATAAAGAATCCTCGTGTAGAGTTAAAATGTTTTATAACATGTAACCTTAACATTTTAGGGTTGATGGGTGGTAGAATATGTACTCGGCTCAGGTAGGGACATCGCTGCCCTTATTTTACTAGTGCTGTGTTTCCCTCTACAGGTTATGATAGCTGGATCATACATAAATATATACTTCTTTTTTCCCAGGAGTACCAATACCTGTGATTAGCTTCGAGAAGGACAGAAACGACTTTTGTACAGTTTTGTCAAGAAGTATTTATTATCTAGACCCATTCCTAGAATCCTCCTCGAGGTATAATGCCGACATTAATGAGCAACAGCGACTAAATCTATCCATCGGCTGTCAATATATCGGTCTTAAAAGAAAGATTCATGTAACATAGGAAAGTGTTCACGAGATGGACTCACGACTAACTGCAGTAGGTACGCCCATGATGTCATCATGGCAAGGTACAAGACAAGCGCCTGTTTTGCACCTTATCAGTAGAACAGCCGAAAAAGCTTCAGCTTCATTACGACAATAAAAAGGGGTTCCGTAGGGGAGGAAAGAGATAATGGAGTTATGTGAAAGAGTACGTGCTTGCCACAAAAGGCGTTATATATAACCCACGGACTTTAAACGGCTAAAGTTCCGACAGAAGCCCGCTGTCTCGCCGCTGAGGTGGATCTATAAAGGATTTGCCCACGTTACAAAAAATATTTCTCATCCTTTACGTGTCCTAAAAAATGTATACAATATTTTACGATTATGCGATTTTCAGTCCATCACATAAGCCTAGATAAACATGAAAACCTTTTGAAATATTTCAGCGACGTAATTCTGACTTTATTAACGGTCGTCCACAGTTTTATTTTCTTTAAAAAAGTAATTTACATCAACAACGCTTTTCAGTGTCAAAAAACAGCTACAAAAATGGCTATCTGCTTGACGTACAGCTAACAAAGACATCTTGAGTTAAATGAGGTATGTAAATGGAATGTACCCAAGGGCCATTACCGCACCCGTCATGTAGACACTGAAATTCTTTTAAAACGCCCCTTTTTTATCTGTTCTGCTTTTCCTGCTTTAATTTGACCGTACCGCGGCTGATGGTCTGCGACCGCATAGCTAAGGATGACTCATATCTGTCAGTAAAGAATAAAACCCCTTTTTAATATATATCCTTTAGGTTTACTTATATCGCTCTGCCAACCCACACTTGGCCAGCCCAGCACACTACAGGATTAGCGTTTTTTTATTCTGATAATCAATAGAAAGATTTAATATCGATTATGCTTGATAAGACTTTTTATGTTTAAGCTCTCGTCTGCCCCATAACCAAGTGTCTCACTTGACAGAATGCACACACAACTAAGTGTCAAAAAAGAATTAAATCGCTTTCCTTCCAAACGACCCAATGCGGTAGATGTGACACATCCTAAAGTCGTCATTATCGCCTCACAAGATTACTTTTTTCATGCACTGTATTCTTTTTTGTTATAACAATAAAGGACATTATCAACCAACCGAAATGAAAATAGCTATTGTAATTCTAACCGCAGTGTCATTGACGAATCCCTGACATTTCTCACGAAGTGCCATTTTTGAAGCGTTTTACCCGTATCGCGTTATTTTGGTCACGTTTTACGCGTTAATATACATTCGCCTCGTGTCAATAACGCCTATTTTTGCGTGCATCTAATATGTTCTGCCGATAACAACGTTTACGAGGCGTAATCGAGAATGTTTTGATATCTCAAAGAAGGGAATATGAAAATTTCACGAACAGTTTCATTTAAATGAGTTCAAAATAACTTTTAATCAAGAGTAACTGTCTCGACGTACGTAAGTATGCTTTGGAATTTAATATGCAGTTTTGAAAAAAGTTACAGTGGTTAGAAAGATACCGCTACCGTGGTAAACTTGGAAGATAGCTTAATGATGTCGCAATCTTTTTACAGAAGTTCTGTAAAAAGATTGCGACATCATTCTGTAACAGAACCATTATAAAAATCATTCGTACTGTACATAACATTTTATTTCTTTAAACGACTTGAAGCTGAGTTTATATCACTTACTTCATAGTATAGTAATAGATTGATCAATTTGCACACGTCCATTATGCCCCCATTTACTGTTTGTACCAAATTTCTAAAAAAAGGAAATATAATTAGATAATATGTATTCAAATACAGCGAATATACAATTTACGAAGAAATAAAATAAAAATATACATGTCATGAAGTAGGTCTAACACAATATTTAATGCCGCATCAGTTTCTTATATATTGATATCATAAACATACGACTTAAAACACACATACCTATATATAGTACCATTTAGTACATGTGAATAAAATAGTTAATTTAAAGACAGACACTGTTGCGCGTTATGCGTTAAGATCTAACTGCGACTAGTTTTTGGCATCGTTCTGAAACCAATACATTCACTTTTAGAAAAATACAGAACACATATTGCCACGCTGCTTGAATGCAGAATCATTATCAAAGTAATAATTCATTTTTAATGACTAAATGTATGTATATCGCCAATACTCGTATAACGGAATCAAATTAATCAAAGCATAAAATATTCAGATTTGAAACACTTATTGATAATTCCTCTCATAGAAATCGTATATACATTACAAAACATACATAAGTTCAATTTATCAAACTAATATTCGATTTAGTTATCATTAATGTACCTGAAATTTAATCGTAATAATAGGTGACTAAATTTATCAAGCGTTAGTCAATCTGTCATATCCCGTTGTGATAATTAATTCAATATGAAATAACTTTAATTGATACCACCATTAATATCACCAATT
>DWEI01000830.1:0-19121 GCA_018245875.1 Mysoria ambigua
GCACGCAAGCACGCACGCACGCACGCACGCACGCACGCACGCACGCACGCACGCACGCACGCACGCACGCACGCACGTACACGCGCACGTACGCACGCACGCCGCACAAGTACGTCCGTGTACCCCCCGCCCCCACTCACATATGTCCCCGTAGCTGTTGCGGCGCACGAAGGACTCGATGGCCTTCTGCTGCAGCGAGGCGAGCGCGCGCTGCTCGTCGGGGATGTTGGCGCCGGCCGCCTCTGCGCGCCAGCCGCCGGTGAGCCGCCGCGCCGCCAGCACAGCCCGCAGCCCGCCAGGGGCGCTCGCAATACGACTCCCCGAGAGACAGTGTGGACTATGACGCTGCGGTCCGTCTATTGTCACTATCTTATATTCGTCTCATTGTTTGACAACGAATATTCTAGAATTTCGATTTTGATATGCAATGGCGATCGATAGGGCCATTCTCAAGTTATTTAAACGCGAATAGGCAACCCCCCGCCACATGGTTCAAATAAAAAATATCTCAGATAGGTATATCTACATCGTTCCCCACCACATGTAACTATTGTAAAACGGAATGCTTCCAACTGGCTGTACTGGTGTCGCGACGGCTGACAGTGAAAAACAGTAGGTCTTTGTGTGCGTTTATTTATTACGTCAAAAAGTTAAGAAAATTTAAGAAAAGAAATAAATTGACCAACGTATGTGTGTATATGGTAATTGGCCTTTATTTACAACCATGAAGATATTTAAAAAAGAAATGAAAATTAAACAGTGTCCGGCTCAGGGACAGAGCCCGGGACCTCTCGATAAAAAGACACACTCGCACCAACCGCTCGACCAAAGCTAACTTATAGACCAATATCTGTCATCCAAATCTAATCTGAACTGTTCCCATTTATTATTAGACTACAGCCTTCCAATATGTACATGGAAAGTGGATTGTTTGCTTGCAAATAAAAGGTCCAAATACACTCTAATACGGTAAAATAAAAATATTCAATAAGATCTTCGTAATAAACAGACACAAAAACCTTCAAACATATAAATATAGCGAAGTAGTACCTCACAGCGAGGGTGACAATGAAACATGAGGCTCGACAACACGGACAGCACTAGTCAAGTGCAGAGCGGACGCAGTTTTAGGTGACGCAGAACAGATAACCAACAGAAATGGCAGAACTAAATGGCGAACTAAATATAAAAAAATAAACAATTTTCTATAACAATATTATTGACAGCTGTAAAAAATAATTATAATTACAATGGCGAACACACGTAACAACGACTAGTACGGTAGACCCCTTTATGAGACCGCAATACAAATCAGCATTGACCCTCCAAATTGCCTTTTGATTGAGATCTGCTGCACTGCTGGACCACGAGCGCTTGTCGAATTTGTTCTAAAATAATTAAGCACAACATAAATGCCGTCGTGTACAGCGCAATGTATATATGTATAATATATAGCACCAAGAAACGTGGTCACCTGTTTCTGGCGATTTACAGCAGGTGTTACTGTACATCGGATGCTTGGACGAGCTGAACGTTCTCAGTATCCAAGTTTAGTTGATATTTGTTAAGAGGTTTCCATTGTTTATTGTAGGTGCAAATAATTGTTTGAAAAATCCACATAGAATAAAATACCTAACATTTGACCCATCATTACATGTGTTCGTATTGAACTATGTACCTTGCATTTAAGAGTTAAAAAAGACAATTTTAGCACAAACTCAGATTCTTCAACGTGCTGCGTGCGCGATGTACAATGTGTATGTGACAGGCACGTGCTCAAGAAACAGCCATCTCTACTAGTTACCTGTTCTATGGTAAATAGATTCAACGAGTCAGAAAACCCATGCACCCATAGAGCGAAGGGTCGAGGACAAGAGAGACGTAACACCGGAGCCAGGGTTCTTTGTTAAGACACTTTACGTGCAGTTGTTAGTAAAAACAAACGTATATTTCTAGGGCCAAAATTTCCTTCGTCTAAATTATTAAGTACTTTCTGCTGTCATTTTTGCCCGTGGCACGGACAATAAACATATCATCCGTGTAGTTCAAATAGAATTAGATTAAATAGTCTATTGAAACCCTGGGTTAGTATTCACATATGATATATTTGCAAGCGGTTTTAAAGAAATTTAATCACAAATCTGATTAAACGCGTCTTTTCAATACACACCGTATATCTCGTGGCGTACTTGGCGGAGAAACTCCAGTGTCCCCGTACAGAAGAAATACAAAAGAAAAAACCAAATCGTCGTGCAAGTATATAATAAAATCGAAAAATAAATTAATTAGGAGACACAGAGACACAAGCACAGATTAGTTACTACTACATATAGATAGTTTTTGGGTTAATTAAAAATAGGCGTGGCTTAGGCGCTGTTATCATGCCGCCATGCTGCAAGAGAAAAATATACAAGCGAAATGTTACACGCTGTCAATAACAGGCTACTGGGGCGTCGCCGAAACTTGGTTCAGCCGAACGTCTAGGTCACGAGGGTTGAAATAGGGAGGATCGGTGTTAAATTAAATAATTTAAAATTTATTTAATTTAAGTGCAATTACTTTAACTCGGCAAAAATCTGTCATGTCCTCAATAAATAAACTAGAAACGCCACTACAAGTGTTTTTGAGTACAATTCTCAATCTCTTTTTTAAGACATATTTGAATTAATAGTTAATAAACAAACCGATACTTCGTAATCGCGTTATACGTAGTATTACATGGATGGTGTTTTTGAAAATACATTTTCTACATACATTGATTTCGTCAACTGAAGATACGTGCTGACCACTAACGAAGGTTTAAGGTATGAATGAGCCGCGGTACCTGCGGCGCCGGGCGCGGGGCGCGCGCCGCGCGCGGGCGGCGGCTTGGCGGCGAGGCTGTGGGCGGCGAGCGCGGCGGCGGGCGGCGCGGCGGGCTCCGCCAGCCCGTTCTTCAGGCTGCCGGCGGCGGCCGTCGCCGGCGGCGGCACCTGCACGCGCGGCCGGTTCGACGGCGTAAGAATCGTTTCACCAATGCAAGAATATTTTAAACAAAATAAGAATCGTTTCATCAGCATAAGAATAGTTTTAATAGCATATGAATGCTACATGAATATTAACAAGAATATAGTTAGATATTTTAAGCGTTACAAAAGTAGCATAACAACGTACAGATAAGGTAAAAAGTCTGTAAATATTCAGATGCGTGTTGTGCAAAAAACCCTTTTAGATAATTCAGTATCCTTCAGTCAGTGGGAATGACGGAGTAGATTTTTGAACGTTAACAGAACGGTACCTGTGGCCACTCCGTGACCGGCGTGGTGGCCGGCGACTGCTGCTTGGCCGCCTTGGCCGCGTTCTCGATGCTCTCGATGAGGGACTTCACCGACAGCCGCGAGTCTTGTCGGCTGACGCCTGCGGTCGAAACAGCATTGCCAATACGACATACGGGCGCCAAATACCACGACGTCACACAATACTGAAGAAGTGTTTAAGAATTCAGAAGAGGTCATCGTAAGCGTAACGAATCTGTCATTGAAATACGAAACACGGAAAAATTGGGTACACTGAAAATTGGTTGATCAACGCAGGTGGCGCTGTGGGTTTTAATAAATGTTGTACATTTTCGGCGTGGTATGTTGATACCTTTGGTTCTCCGATGAGATGCAGCGGTCGCCATAATATCTTGCAGTGAAGCGCTGGTCAATAAAGGCGGTGGGGGCGGAGTCTCCTCCGTGCGCGGAGGCATCGCTGAGAATAACAACTGCTCGTTACACATACTGCCAAGTCAGAAATAATACGCAATCATAATGAAATTACGATTTTTCCTTCCTTAAACGTGTCTTTAAGTAGCCATACCTAAAACAAGTCTGGACTTGTCTCCACACTGCCGAGCGTATATGACTATAGGATTTTCTAAATGTTACATCCTGAACAATCGACACTTTGAACAATTGATTGACAGTAATATTAAAAGCTTCAATTGAAACGATGACACTGTCAATGGACATTACAAGTCTTTATAATACCAACACCTTAAAACTCAGCCATGCGCTATCAAGGGAAAAAGCTGTGTAGGCATTTATAAAATCAAAGCCGCTTGCGAAACTCATACTTACAACAATGACAACAAGACCCGAAATTCAGTGAAAACTATATAGAAAACAATAAACGGTGAAAAAATTATAGTAGCGTGTACTAGAATTTTTTTTAAATTTGAAAAAGAGACACTTTTTTAAATATATATACAAAAACAATCAAACACTCCTAGGTACCATCACAGTCGCTAAAAAATCTAACACACCGGGCCTATGCACATATCTAACTGTAAGCTGACAAAACAGTGGTTTCAAGCGTTAGACAAAAAACAGCCGCCATCACCATTGCACGGTTAATTCTACCACCATCAACCCTCACACCGCACCGACACCCCGATATGGAAGAGAGACACAAGAAAACGTCACGCACGCTGCACCATACATTACCAACTTTGTACACAGTTATTTACACAGAGCTCCGCACGGACGCGCCACGTGCGCGAAATAAGCCCAACTTACGTAGCGGCCGAGGTGGCGGCGGATCGTTCAGTGACCTCAAAGGGTGCGACAGCCGCTTGTGTTCCAGCGTCTTCCAGTGATACGTCTTTCTGTCTAGCGAGCTCGTATTCAACTCTATATTCGGCGCCCTCTGCCCCTGGAGAGACCATTTCCGTAAGGCTGTCGCCGTCTCCTTCTCGGGTTGGTTCTTTTCCAAACTCTGCACTATATCACCTATTGTGTTACTCGGTCGTTTGGTTACAAAAACATCCTTTGCGCTGGGCGAGCGAGATAACGATATAACTGATTTAGTCATATTCGCCATTTCCTTAACTATTTTCGTGGTATTCAAGTCCTCGCTACATGTGGATTTCAACTCATACTTCTTCGGTTTCTTCGGCCTTCTCGGCACTTTTAAAAGTTCCTCTCTAGTTACTGCAGCGAATTCTTCCGTGTCACTAGTTCTATGAAGAATTTTATCATCGTCTGCTATGTTATTATTTTTATTTACTGTTCGAATGGGTGTTATCGGTTGACCGATTTCTTCATAGTAGTTCTCCTGTTCGGTCTCTTTCTTCGATTCTACTATGGGAAAGAATGGATTTGTGCTGATTAGTTTCACTCCCTTGTCCACTTTATCTTCCTTCGCTTTCGGAAACGTTTGGACCGTGTTAATAACAAATGGTACATTTTCCATTGGTTGATAATACTTGTTGTCTACCAACCACTCTGGTGATTTGGACAATTTGCCGACATTGACATTTGTTGTGTCGGAAACTTTTGCAACCGGAGGTCTGCTCGGCGACGGAGATAGATCTGTCAGACTGTCATTCGAACCGGAAGTTTTCCATGACAGAAACGGCAAATGTTTCGACTTACTGCCCTTCTGATATAAACCCTTTCTCTTACCCTCATTACCAGTTTTCAATGGAATAGTTGGAGTACTCGTATTTTTCGTATCTGTTGTAATAACTTGATCGATATCATCGTAATACACAGTACTCCGTTTGTTCTCTGGTCTATTATCAACACTTTCAACACTTATATTATTAGGTTTAAAGAAAATAGGTTGTATTATCACTGGACTTAGAATAATAGGCGATTTAGTGCCATCAATGTTGGCATTTACTATATTAATCGGAGTCAAGAACGTTTTTAAGCGGCTGACATCTGTATTGAATTTAAATATAGGTAGATTGCTCTGTGCACTTTGAATGACTGGATTAGATAATTCTGTTGACGTCATATCGTTCACAGTGTTTATTTTTAAATGATAACTGACGTTATCATCGATTGGCGTATCTTGGGTTTTTAAATCATCCGGGTTGACTAGATTGACATCTTCTTTAAATGGATTCGTATTTACATTTTTATTTATTTCTACGGTAGTCGCTAATGGAATAACAATATCCTCACTCATTGGTTCTGCCTTTTCCTCTTCTTGTTTTATAACACCGAATGGAAGAATTTCAAGGTTTTTGTCGATATTAGTTTGGGCTATGGATGTTTTCGGGGAAATATTGTCATTTATATCCAAATCTACCTTTTCTTTTTCTAAATTTGAGATAGCTTTATCCACAATGGCAATTTTCACTGGAGTTTTATCGTCGACTAGTTTTGTTTCGGAATGTGATTGTTTTAATTTCCCATTACCCATTATTCGGTCTATTGCTGCTTTGAAAGTAAGCTTCAGTTCTTCGTTGACCTTTCTAAAGTCTTTTTCTACTTTTGTATCCACGTTCGTCACTGGAGTTGCGACCGGAGGGTCTATCGTTTTAATTTCTCCCTTTATGTCAGCAGGATACGGAAATGGTAAGATACTTTCCGCCTTGACCACAGGTATTTTACTATCCGTACATTCAAATTGTAATTTGTCGATTTCTACTTTATTTTTACATGCGTCCGTCTCATGGATTGGCAAAATCAAATTATCTTTATCGATTTCTATCAATGTGTTCTGTTGTTTTTCCATCGGTGAAAAGAAAACACTATCTGAACCTTCTGTGTATAATGAAAGATCACTATAATTACGGCTATCATAAAATAAATCTATACTAGTGGCTTCTTTTAATGCGTTTTTGAATTCTGCGTTATTATGAAGATTTTCAGTACTATACGATTTTGGTTTACCTTGATATAAACCAGAAAGATTTCTGCTAAAAATCATTTTTTCTCTTGGCTTATGAATGATTGCAGATTCTGATTTAGTTACTAAACTACTGCTATGGTTAAATCTACTAATCGTATTACTGTCTCTATCAATCAGATCATTGAAACTGTCGCAGTCTTTTGCGTCTTGTCGTTGGAGTTTTTGTTCGCAAATGTCAACGGCATCTTGCTTTTTTAACTCATTAACATTAACGAGAGGCAAAACAGCTTCAGCTAACACTCGGCCGTTTAACTCATCCCCGCTGTCTGATGATGATTTACTGCTGACATCATCATTGGTTTCATCAATTGTCACATTGTCTATATCAAATGTAAACACCTCTGGTCTAATCTCTTTACCGGTGGTCTTTGGCATGTCACCATTAGATTTATAAAAAGCCTGATCAACAATACTTTTATCGTTCGTATGCAGGTCTGTTACACTGTGAACCCTGGACAGATACCGGGTTCTTATGTTCCTGAAAATATCTTTGGGCGAACTGTCACTTTGCCGGTCTGTACTGTCCGAGTCGTTCAATTTCTCACCCCCGTTAGAACAACACTGATCGCTATCCAATGTTTCCGTACTGTCTACACCTGTTTTGATACATCAAACAATGATTAGACATTTCATATTAACAATTATGTATGCATATATGTACACAATACGTCTGATGGCAGAATATCGAGTCGACTGTTAGTTCTATGCCGCTACACTTCGAAGCTCATTACATAGAATTAGTGCGTGGTTATGCCAGTTAATTTCGCACAAGTTAATTCTAACCTTTACAAGTATTTCATGGGGCAATTTACATGCAAAATGCGTCTTAATCCGAGACATAGTTTGTTTT
Organism: Mysoria ambigua; assembly: GCA_018245875.1. Classification (NCBI taxonomy): domain Eukaryota; kingdom Metazoa; phylum Arthropoda; class Insecta; order Lepidoptera; family Hesperiidae; genus Mysoria; species Mysoria ambigua. The sequence continues at coordinate 7,517 of DWEI01000830.1, forward strand.
ATATTAGCCAATGTGTGAATAGAACTAGAGTTCCGTTACATTCAGTTTTTAGATGTTTTTTTTAATTACCCTCTTTTCAAATTTATTAAAATCTGCAAATGATGACGTAAATTCTAGAATAAAAATAAACTCGAAAGAAAATCAAAGCTAATTCTAACTACTTAATTACCCAATTATTTTCTATAAAAGAAAAAGTTCAAGCAAAAATGGAGGTACCAATCAAAATCTACTACATGTTATACATGCATACCCTCAAAAAGTAATGAGGACGACTACCAAATAACAAACAGTAGATGTCGCTACTCGCTATGGAGATTATTATTACAATATTTGACTTGAGATACATTCAACATTAATATCAGAAATTGAAATCAAATACCAAAACTCTACACGTACTACACAAGCAGGCAAATACATCTGGGTGCGACCATTTTTAAAGCTGCGCAATTGCCATTACTGTATAAAACTACTATTATTGTATAAAAAGCCACTGACTTTAAGAGACTAAACGCAGACAAATCAGTAACTTTGACTTATTATCATTCAGTTTACTGGGCAAAGGTTAGTTAATGTTAGTCCTTTGATGGATCGTTGACAGATAATATAAAAAAGTTCAAATTAAATTTCTACAAGTAACAGCAATATTGAATGGCAAAAGGACATAATAACAATGGTGACAACAAAAACAAAATGTCAAGTGTCTTGAAACAATTTAAACGACAATACAGTATCATGTGAACGACGCCTAAACTTCCTTAGACAGTAGCGACATCTGGCAGCCCAGTCTCTACAACCGTCCAACCTGAACGCCTTACCCTTGAGCGAGTGTATCTGGTCCTCTAGGAGCCGTATGCGGTCCCTGGCGACTTTGTTCTCGGACACGAGCCGCTCCAGCTCCCTCTGCGCCTCAGTCTTAAAGTCGTTCGCCACCCGGACCGTCATCAGCAGGTCGCTCTGGAACTGCTTCCATTCCGCTTCCTGGTAAGGTCATAATCACGTTAACAATTCATGTCATTTGTTTAACATAAACGGGAGCATGACTCATAATGTTCCACCAATGCGCCACTCACGTCGCGCTCGCGCTCGCGCGCCAGCTGCGTGCCGCGCGCGCGCGCCTCCTGCAGCTGGCGCTCCAGCTCGGCCACGCGCGCCAGCGCCTCCCCGGCGCGGCTCATCAGCGCCAGCTTCTCGTCCGACGCCACTTGCAACTGCGAATATCGAGCCATTATTCAATGTTTCATTTACACTTCAATTTTGAAAGCGTTTATCTGGTTTCGCTTCTGTGAAATAAATTTTCCACGCTGTCTAGCTTTTCTTCCAGCATAAAGATCATGGTAAGAGATAATGTCTCCGCATTATATTTTTAACATTACTGATGTTACAGTCTTACCTGCATCTGCAGTTCGGCTGCGTTCTCCTGCGCAGTCTGCAGCTCCGCTTGCAGAGCCGCCTTCTCCTGTCGTAGCTGCTCCAGCTGGAATTCTAGCTCTGAGATCGTCGATTTGGCGTTGTTACGCGACACCTGTACAATTTGAAATTTAGGTTTCATCATTGTTAATGTTACATTTTTTTTTCTAGTCAAATAGTAAAGATAATCTACCAATAAATCAATTAAGGAGTACATTTCAACAAATGAAACAATGATTTCATATTAAATAAGTCAGTATTTTTTTAATGCAATTTATTGCAGGTTACATATAGTAATAGTATTTAATACTTAAGTTATAATGTGAGCTGCTCGTTTCGTCGTCAAATATGTTTATGTGCGTGTACACGCGTGCGTGCGCGTGCGTGTGTGGGTGTGCGTGCGTGTACCAGCGCGTCGTCGTGCAGCTTGCGCGCGTCGGAGTGCGCGCGGTCGAGCTGGCGCTGCGCGTGCGCCAGGCGCTCGGCCAGCGCGTGCGCGCGCGCCGCCGCCGCGTCCGCCTCGCGCCGCGCCGCCGCCGCCGCCGCCGCCTCGGCCGCCGCCGCGCCCTCCGCCGCGCCCGCCAGCTGCGCGCACGCGTGCCGCCCGTTATATGCTGGCCCTAGTCGGCACCAGCTCGGTGCGTACGATAAACAGAGCCGAGCCCGATAGTTCCATGACAGTCATCGACAGGCAAATGTTACTAATACGGTTTAAAAGAAAGTAGCGATGGACGAACTACATCGAATAAGCAATAATTGATTAATAAGAAAAATCACTAAGTATAAATCAGAGAAAAAAACACGAGCTCTCTGTTAATCAAATAAGAATCTACTCGATCCGAAGGTCCCATCAGCGATCAAATGGGAAGGAATAACACCGGCTGGTGGCGCACCTTGGCCTTGGCGGCGTCCAGCAGCTCGCCCAGCGTGCCGAGCTGGTGCTGGCGCGCCGCCGCCACCTCGCGCGCGGCGCCCGCCTCGTGCTCCCACTGCAGGCGCTCCGCCTCCGCGCGCTCCAGCGTGCCCTCCACCGCCCTGCCATGGAACCGACGCAACTTGATGGCATCAATTCATTTTTGAAAATTTTAAAATAATTAAATATTTCTGTAAAACGGTGTTTTAAAATAACAATCAAATGTGCATACCTAATTCTCTCATTGAGTGCCTCGTTCTCTTTGGTCTTCTCCTCCAGCGAGCCCTTAGCCTCGTTCAGGTCGCCCTCCAGCTGCTCCTGCTTGCTCAACAGGTGCCTGCGCTCCTCCTGCGACAGCTGGAACACGAAGGTATATTTATTTTAACAAGCTTATTAATTAAAGAAACCACTGTCTGTGTCCTATGGTTTTTGAAAAATAATAATCACTTGTCCCATGGACATAATAATAATATAATATGTTCTTACTATATCATCTCTGTCAGAAAAAAGTACAAGTAGTCCAATGTACACAAGAAAAACACTGAATTCTCGTACAGATTAATTCACTGAAGAAAACAAAAATGCAAAATGAACCTTGAGGACGGCAAACAATTGCTGATCAGGATCGCTGGAGACCAGCGTCTCGGGCTCCACGCCCTCGCGCAGCAGCAGCTCCTGGAGGGTGTCAACCTGCGAGGTAACCATTCTACATTAGCTTTACATGACAACGTGGTCTACAAGAATACGCCACATTTCCCCAGCCAAGCTCCCACCAGGATCATCGTGGTGGTATTTGAACTACGTATTGGAGCGCACCTTGGTCCTGCTGTCCTCCAGCTTCTCCGTCTGCCGGCAGAGCGACTCCAGCAGCACCTGCTTCTCGTCGGCCAGGCGCTCGTTGTCGGCGTGCGCGTCGGCCAGCTGCGACTGCAGGTCGGCCAGCTCGGCCAGCGTGGCCTGCAGCTCCTCGCTCGTGCTGCGGGACGACGGGGTGTTAGTCATGTACTACATCAAGTTATCTTCAAGATAAGAATGCCATGCTTCCGAGCATGGTTTGGTAAAATTTGAATGCTATATTCATACATTTCAACCTAGCATTGGAATATAGAGATATTTGTGAAACTAAATACTAATCGGCAGAAGAAATATTTTCAAATACCCACATCGGCTACAAATTTATATTATTCATGTCTTCAAAGCTTTGGTTGCCTTCTATGAAAAAGTTGTATATACAGATAGTGACGCCTATTTCTTACTGTAGTCGAAAGAGATTAAAGTTTTCTACCTGCTACAGTCGTGGCTGACATCTTGCGCTTCTTTTACGTTCATGAATGTCATCTAGTATTTTGTCTGCTCAAGGAACTTGTGAACGAATTTTTGAAGCTACAAATGTGGCATCCCCCAACCTGTAGTGATGCTCCTCCATCTGCAAGATCCGGTCCTGCAGGCAGGCGACGGACACCTCGCTGAGGGAGGACGACGAGTGCTTGTCCCACTCCGGGGTGCTCGCCTCGCCGCTGTCGCCCTCGCCCTGCCAACACAAACGAATTCCCGTTTAGGATGCCAGAGAAAACTTTGAATCAGGATACCTCAGAGCATCAAGGCACACAATATCCGTTCGACCTCAGACGTTACCCCCACCACTTTCTCCTCATTATCTGCCGCGAGTTTACAAATACACGGGAAAGAATTGATCGAGTTCAGTAGCAAACTATTGGAGAGACTAGTGTCCAGGAGTAGACGACGATGTTGGTGATGTCGGTGACGGTGTGTTCACTCACGTTGTGCGCGAGGGCGATGGAGGCGGGCGCGGAGGAGTGCATGCGGCGCGGCGCGGGCGCCAGCAGCAGCTGCCGCTTCTCGCTGTCGGAGAGCGGCGAGTGCGCCACGCCGCGCAGGCGCGCGCGCAGCGCCCCGTTCTCGTCCGCCAGCCGCTCCAGCGCCGCCTCGCGCTCGGCCTCCGCCGACTGAGACAATACACACCAGTACAAACAGCTACTCGCGGAAATGGTCACTCTACTACCGTGTACTACATGACTAATGCAATACGCGTTACTATGATGCGTAGTTAATTAATATAGTAGTTAATACCTGATCGTATCTTACTATCAAATATAACATGCGCTGAACTTTTCCCATACTGACAATTTTTATATACTGTTTTTACCATGTCTAAAAAACATGAATATTCGAGTATAATAGCGTTCGATTTAAGTCAATGTGATCCTTAGTACCATTTTCCATACGATATGTATATATAATGAAAATTTCTTAAACAAAAAATAAAAAGGGAACAAAGTCATTCCCCAAACTTTATGAACTGATGAACTTGGCACATCCTAATAGTCCGTACCTTCATTCTCTCCAGCTCGGCCCTCAGCCGGTCCGCCTCGTTGGCGCGCTCCAGCAACTCCTCGACCCTCGCCTGCAGCTGGGCTCGCTCCATCACACTGGCCTCCAGCTCTCGTCGCAGAGATTCTATCTCCCGCACTCCCGAGGTTAGCGAAACCTGTGGAAACTTCTTCTGAGTATATATGGAATTGTTACATGGTAAACAAAATACATGAATTTGCTGTAATGATATCAAACAGGCACTAAGTTGAAGTGAACTTCGATATACAACATTATTTAGAAACAAATTGCATTGACTATCGTAGCTAGAGTCCAATTATACGCAAGGATCGGGAAGTACATTCACAAATTGTAAACGTAAGGCCACAAAATAAAATCTGATGATAATGAAGATCATTCGAAAGATTTCAATTGACATTCGCATTGGCCTACTGATCGTTCGTCTTAATTATCTTATCTTATTAAAAAAGAGCATTTTGTTGTTTCATTGTAACAATTCAATACTACGATTCCCTTGTAACTGGATCATCGTTGCAAGATTATCCATAAGAGCGATTAGCCGATAAAAGAGCTTCCATTCGTTCAAGCTTACTTAATCCTTGCAATTACGATGAGTACATAAGATTACAATCGACTGTACAATAGACATTTAGGTGAGATATAAATTTAGTACCTGCAGAAACTCTAAATTTACGTCCACCGTTAGTTGGGAAAAATGATAATATATTTTTTGTATGCATATAATATTGTAATATCGTACACGAGTGCGCGACCTAAATGTATAAATTTTTAAATATTCCTCTGCTGATACAAAAAAGGTTTCCACAGTACTAGTATTGAATTCACAATTGTCGGTATTTCTAAGTGTTTTAAAAACAATAGGCTCATTATGGATCCATATCAGCAATTTGAATTCAATATGAAGCTATGAGTAACTAAATTATGCAGGTAGACGCAACGTTGTTTATAAAATGAATATATGGGTTGAGGTAAAGTTCACTGACCTCAGATGGTACTCTCGGCCTGAGCTCCACCTCCTGGAAGCCCGGCATGTGGTCGGCGTTCAAAGTCACCGGCAGACTGATGCACTCCTGCGAGCCCCTCTCCTCTACGGAGCCGGCGCCCAGCTCCTCGGCGCTGCCGTAGTCGTGCGCGCGGATCTGTTCATCCTCGAACCCCTCCAAGCTCTCCCGCAACTCGGGGTCCTCTAGCACGGCATTGTTGTTGCCCAGATCCCTCTTCTTGTGCGCCTTGTGCAGCTTCTCCTTCGAGCCGAATATTTTCAACGACTTCTCCCTGGCCGGCGCTACCTTGTGGTGCTTCGAGTCGAGGCTGGAGACCGACGGCGCACCTTTCAGCGTGCTCTCCTGTTTCCCCTGACTTGGCCCTCTACGGAACAACGATTTGAACTTCATCATCTTGACGCTATGTCATATCATGTTCGTTTCTCGGTGAATGTCACTCGATCGTGAGTATCGTACGATATAAATTTGCGTGTTGCGCACCAAGTAACGGTCACTGTCGTGTCTGGGTGTTGCGTGAACGGAATCGTGAGTTATCAGTTGCGTTATTGTCGTGCCAAATGTGGACGGCGGCGAGGAACGAGCGAGTCGACCGAGCCTAGTTAGGCTACCATCGATGTATCGATGCAAGTGCATAGCAAAAGCGACGATGCAAAAACAGAATTTAAAGGCACTGTGAATCTCATAAACACGACCGGTACTAAATGATGCGAAGTAATGGTTGGTAGGGAATTGATCTGACTAGGAGATGAAAAGGCAAATTTCAATGAGTAATTCGATACACGGAACCAAATTTAACATTGATACATTTATATTGAATGCCTATTGATTTCGTGTAACTCTCAAAAGGTTTTGCGTCATTAATTACATCTAATGAGCAACTATTTATTACCATATCAATTCGTCTGCTATAAGACGTACTCAAGGTGGACCAATTTGTACAAGAGAAAGTGTGTGGCCTTGCGGGAGTCATTTTTGATACATAGATCAAACTATGAGTATAAATGGAATGAAGTGCTTTGTCTCGTTAAATCGCCAAATCCAGTGTTGTTTCGTTAAATGAAAATATATATTGTACCGTTCCCGGGTGCGACAACTTCGCGCATTTTGGACTTGGACAATACTCTGTCTGGTTGCTCCAGCATCACGGATAGTTAAAGGAAATTTAGTTAGCTAGTGTCCAGTATCTTGCTTCGCAGATTTCAACCCATCGTATATATCTAGGTATGACTTATGCCGTCTACTGACATGGTGCGCACGAGAAGGCACGGAGAGAGCAGCAAAATTTCGTAACCGCTTGTAACGTACATGTGCCGGTATCGGCCGAGCGCTATGTTATGTTGCTCAACTGCACAGATCGCTTGCAGTCAGCGACCGCATCGCAGTAGACGACCGCATCGCAATCAGCGACCGCATCGGGCCGCGAGCGCTCTACGGCGCTACGTAGCCGTTATCAGGTGCCATTCATCAGTGAGTCAGTTAAATGTAATCACGTAAAATCGATATCGCGCGATGACTGGCAACGATTACGTGGGGTGTGGGGTGTGTGTGTGTGTTTATCAATTTCATAGTGAACGTAGAACTGACGTTGTATTATAACTTTCAGTTTTTATTTAATAAACTAATAAATGTATTTACTCCACAAATACAAAATAGAAATAAATACAAATACGAAATACAAAAATACTTAGATGATCGGTACTAGTATGGAAAATTTATTCGTCAAAATTGCCTATGCAATTAACATGTTGCGCGCATTTTTCACTCAATTTATGTACAAATATTATAGACGAATGGAATAAAACATAAAATAAACAAATCTAGAAAGAAAGAAAATAGCTTGGTTAAAACATCGCTTGACGTTTCACGTTTAATGTTCCGCCTCTTACGCACTTCGTGGGTATTAAATATGGATAGAAAGAGAGGAAATATAATTAATGTTCCCGCCATAACTTCAATTATTATAGACGTTAATATACAAAGGACATTATTGTTTAAAGCGAGCCACACATGCGTAACACTAGCTGTACGCCAATAAAACGATTCTTGAATCGATTTTATGACAATACCAATGTTACGCTTTGTAAGATTCAAGTTGACAATGTGGAGACAATGGCAAGAGAGTAAGAAATCGCAGCAAGAATTTATCACAGAAAATAGGGAGTATATTAAGTAGGGGAATTTCAAGATGTCCATCATATTCGGTTATTGAGAATATGCAACCCTTGAAATTGTATTTGATGAACTCCAAAATGTCAAAATAGGGAGTATATTAAGTAGGGGAATTTCAAGATGTCCATCATATTCGGTTATTGAGAATATGCAACCCTTGAAATTGTATTTGATGAACTCCAAAATGTCAAAATTTTCATACATACATATCTGTCAATTACTGTCCTTAATATCTATTTAGGCGATGTTCATTGAAATTTCAGGTCACAAGGTATATACCCCCCAAGGTATATTCCAACGAAATTCCCATAAAATTCGGTGCAACCGTTCCAAATGTTAGCCCGGAGAAACAAAGATAAACGTACCAAAGTTAAAACTAAATGCATGTGTTTAGGTATCGTAAATATCTATAAAATATCGTGTAGTGGAGGCTAAGAGACAACGAGGGTGATGGTGATACGATGGGCGGACCAAGTAACTCAACACCAAGCACATAAGCCATAGCACAGAAACTCACCAAGCCGCTCAACGAAACAGATGGAAACCAACCATCAACGACAGCTTACGTCGAAGTCATCACGAAATCACAGACAGACACTTACGTTTTACGTATTTATCAACTGATAGAAGATTACAAACATCTTATATCTTATGTTGCATACAAACAGTTGGGACTCATTTGGCGCACGCCCTCCCCCTCTCTGTCCCTCCAGTCTATCGGCGTTCCTAATTCGATTCCCGGCGGGGCAGACATCGAAATTATTAATCAAGTTAGTCGGTCTCGTCAGATGCATGTTTAGTACCTAACCACGGCATCAAGCACTCTTGTGAGCGTCATTTGTCTTATTTTGTATAGGTCGCAAACGGTGACTAACTTTCACACGTGTTTACGTCTTGTTGTATGGTGTAAAACATACTGTGCTCTAGTAAAGATAATGAATATGTACCTATGTATTACAAATTTCCAGCCAGTATTTTCCGCTTAGACGACGATCAAACATCCGACATTCAACACAGCCAACACATTAAACATGGCGTATTCGATTACCAACTTTAATGTATCGAGATGTTACAGACGGAGATATCGTATCATGCATTTTAACACAGCATATTGTATTTCATTACAATATGTTTTCAACAATAACGGTAGGGTGACCACATGCGTTGCATTAATATGAGGACAGACATAGCAAGACATATCTCAGTATAGCATTACACGTTATTACACAGATAATGACCACAAAGATATACCTATATTATACAATAGCTATCGTCTATGGTTAGCTATAGCATGTATTTTAACGCAATACATTGATATTTCTATAGGCCCGCCTGCGACGACCATCATGCACCACTGCTGCGACCGTGCGCGTGACGTCACTCGCAGCTCATGTCGGTATGGGCGTACGTACGTACAGAACACACGTGCATATATGAGTCATGCGTCGATCTCAATTAAACCTTCTTATTAGCCGCAGGGAAGAGTTGAAGGGGGTCGGGGCGGGTGGAGAGGGGGGGGGGGTGAACTGCGTGACTGGGGAATTTGAATTCCAGTAGACACATTATGTACGTTGCGTTTATCGTACTGGCCATTCATAGGGCTGTAAGTCGCGAGAATTAGTGATGTTGTTTTAGGAACAAACGTTATTTAGACTATCGTACTTAAAGCCCTCCAAAGGTTAAGGTTAAAGATGTAGGAGGAGCAAATTATTTATTTTCAATTAGACAGTTGGACAAAGGCCACCCCTAATCGGCTCCGCTCTAACAAATAAACAATTTATTTATGGATCTAAAAATGTACGACAATCATGTAACACGGTATAAAAAAGGCCTGCGAATGATGATCGCTTTTATGCTGTTCGTATGACAGCGTGTAGGAACATTGGGTAATGACTTACAAAATGTTCTTGCTGGTAAATTTAGTAACTACTTAATGTTAATGTTACGCGCAGTGGTCCGTTTTATTGTGTAATTACTATCAGTAGAGTATTTTGATGAAGTAAACATACTTTTGGTAAATTTCGATTAAACTTTCTTATACCTAGAGACATTCACAAATGAAGATTTCATACATTTTTCTTTGTACATATCCGTTCAAGAGATGTGTTATTGTGGTTGTAACATGTTATTTTCTTTATAACTTTCCTTGTCGTGACATGTGTGGCAACCCTAACTCTATAGACCGTGAACTTGTTCCAAGTGAAATCGCATCACAATTGCAAAATAAAGGTATATTAAATATTAATCACGTGGCAACCCTATTGCTTGTTACTAGCGTTGATATATTACACGTGTCTTTGACCTATTGCGGTGTTCAATAAAACTTTGTCACGATACAATTGGCCTAGAAATTTCTTTCTTTTTATTATTTTCCAAGTTTCTTAATTAAATTAAACTAATCAAATCCCACAATCCACCCTCCCCCGTTAATAATCCCAAGATGATCATTATTTCATCATTGATGACTGATTTTAAATCAGAAGCAGTACACTAATGACCTTGGAAATTGTACGAAAAACAATTGAGCCACCGAGAAACACGCACGTGGAGCGACATTATCATCTGTCTGTTAAAAAGAACAAATCCATTTGAAGACCTATTTCCCAATGAACCCTGATATCAAAACACGCCAACCGACCACATGGCCGGTCACCAGTGAGCCCCAATATCCCCCACATGCGGTAGCGACCACGCCCACTCTCCCCACATGCAAATAAGGGGAAATCGTAACGTGTCGCGTCGTACAACGCACAATACGCACGGAGACCGCATTGTTTGCAATTTGGTCACCATATCAATCGAATACAATACAAACGTAAATAAACGTTGAATGTTTACAATGTCTTTTTTCGCTAACGCTACTAACGATGACAGGATTTGAATTTTTTTTAGCGAATCATCGAATAAACATTGTTTGTTTTTGCAAACAACTAATGTTTTTTAGAATTCCCTTTTGTGAACGAAATTGGTACCATAATTAAATCGAATACTTTTTTTGCAAACGGTGCACTAGAATGAAAAAACATTGTGTCGCGCAACAAAATCACGACGTTCCGGCAGATAAACCTTGAACTATCGCTGCAGCTGACCAAATCGCAACAGCTCCTCTATGACCGGACGTGCGGTGAGACAGAAAAATCAATCGGAGGGATTATTCATGCACATGAAATACAAAAAAATTGGTCATATATTCTTCATATAATGTAGTATCACTACATATAATGTGATGTAGTCTCATGCAAGAGTTAATGATAACTAATGATGATTTTATTTCTTAACTAAGACCTTAAGTAGCATTTTAAACGAAGCCCGATTCGTTAGCCTAAGTAATACGAAAACATATTACATTACGCTATAAACGCAGAAAAGAAAATGTAAAATAACAATACTTTTATTGAATTTAATATTAACTATTAGGTAGATACATGTGCCAACGACCTTTACGAAAATTTAATAAAAGTGTTTTCGACATGACGTTCGATAGACGATTGTAACAAGCATCCTCAATGAAATGTGTGTAATGAAACAGTTTGGCACTATATTATTAGATATAACGAATTAATGACAGCCTCGTTGGTTGCAAGTGTGACTGTCGATCGGAAGGTCCCGGGCTCGATTCCCGGGCCGAACGCTACAATTTTTTTTCTAATTTGGACTCTCTAGGAGTCTGGATATGTGCCCGATGCATGGCAATAGGCTCACCACCTATTACATAGCGGGACGTAAACGTAACCGGTGA
>DWEI01000831.1:0-19119 GCA_018245875.1 Mysoria ambigua
TTACGTACCGCTGCCAACGGTGCAAAGTGTTTATAAATTCAAATGTATTCGTATTCAGATTCGGTCAGCCTTCCTGCTATTGATGGATTCGCAAACAATATAAAAACAATTATATGAGATCTCATTTCGAATTGCACGATTCCGTTCGGATCGACCAGCGCGTGTTCCGCGCGTCGTTCTTCTGTTATTACGATTACAATAGGGCTAGTGATGCGATCCATGAAACGAACTTGGTGCACGAACAAATTTGGTGCCAAGGATCGCGGCGATTGTTCCGTCGCCCTGCACTCGAAACTGGAACGATCTCCGAACTAACGCACGACTCGATAGAGCGTTATAAAACGCCATACCGGGCACATGTCCAAACTACGTAGCTACTACTGAGTCAGACACATCCGATGCAGCATCAAAACACAGTTTTATAAAAAAACATATTTTTATTTATCTTTATTTATTATTAGAAGAATTAGATTACCAATCTATTATTACCAAGCAAAGGCGCAATTCGAATAGTTCACCAAAGGGTAATTCGAAGATACTGTTATCGTAGGTGGACGATAGATTTTACCTACATTAGAATACATCGCCCGTCTGTTCGGCGTGAAAGAAGTGGGGTCGACCGTGGAGATTTCTGTTTGTATTGATAAAACGGAAAGTGGTTCACAGATAGCTGCGTGTTTGCGTTCGCATTGTGATCGTCAATTGATTTTCCCGCCGTGAAATCCATTTATTGCACTTCGCTGGGCCCGCTTTCTTTTTGGTCCACCCTTGTATCGTTACCACTGTTCGCTCCACTTCCTATTCGTGTCAATTTTCCCAACAATATCAATAGAGAAAACTACTTTTTTTTATGTTGCAGCCAACTATGTCTATCCGTTGTTTACTTACGTTTGGTTTCACTTCATTTCGTGAATCGGATATTCTATAAGGTTTAAAGTTATGAAAGATTCTGTAAGAATCTGAGCTAAAATCGTCATCAACATAATCAACAATGCTACTGAAATTGTAATTTATATTTTAATCGTTGTATAATATATGAACTTAAACGATTATATCACATTGCCCCGTTGACCGAGTGAGTGCAAATGCGACTTTTAAACGAGAGCTTCTGAGTTTGCTTCCGCTGAGGTACGCTATCATCGGATTTTTCAAATTTACATGTTATAATAGTCGTTCGGTGTCTGGATCTATCCTCGGCTTATGGCAATAGGCCCAGCTCCTGATTACTCGTAGGGTAATTTGTTACTTATGTATTTTTACATCATTTGGCAAATAATATTCAAAAAATATTTCATTTATATTTTAAATTTTGCTTTGTTTTCTACTAATAATTTTGCATTTCAACACGTGTGTATGATTATACCAAACTTGATCAAACACATTGCTATCAGTAATATTATTAAAAAGATTCGGGCACAGCTCACACTTACCAAAACTAGACAATGCTTGTACCTGACCCTGACTGCTGAGCCGGAGGCTGTGCGTTTCATTCCCACTCAAAACAAATATTTGTCTGATGAGTACGAGTATTTGTTCTCCGTCTGAGTATAAAATTACCTATACGAGAGCGTATATTATTATGTATGTTTGTTGATATTAAGACTAACAAGAAAATAATATTGCAACGAAATTAGTTTTAGTACAAATTATGTAAGAAATAACGCTGAATGCCTTGTATCTACAAAAGAGGTGTTAGAGCTTCCAATTCTCTTAATCGATAGATATGTAGATACGATGATATTCACGACGATTAATCCGAAACATCTAACATAGTGGCTTTGTATATCTGCCTACCCTTCACACCGTAACAGAAAACAAACAAAACATTGTTTAGTGGTTGACATAAAACAAGACGGTTGATCCTTAAAGCAGTCTTTTAACTTAAATAACCATAATGTCTTCAAGATAACGTACGTATACTTAGAGAGGTAAGTTCGTAAGTAATGTTTCAAATGATTTAATCATAATTCACCTTCGACATACTTACTAGAACCCACGGTAGAAATGTCGTAATACGCCTCGAAGCAGATGTTAGAACAATCAGTGATTTGTCGAATCCTAAAGTAGGTAGAAATTATAGGGTACTAACTCATTGTTTCACACAAATCGATCTTTCTAATATTTTGTATTATAATAATTACGAGAGAAGCCACATTAATATAAAGTAGATAGGTAGGTATACATGTGACCTTAACAAAAACCTGTCTGTCCTGATAAAATTTAAAATTCACTCCGTTCACATATGCCTATATACTGATGTTTCTTGTTTAAATCGAATTCGTATAATGTTATCATTATATATGGATAACAAGTGGATATATTTCCATAATGGAATGAAATTTTTTCCATAAATATTCCAGTTCTTGATCATGTACCTTTCTAGATATATTTCCATTATTTTTCCATATATATTATATGAATGTGTAACCTAATTTGTGTAATGGTAAAACTTTTAATGCGGTATGTAGTGGCTGACAGCATTTAAGTAATGTTTAAAAAATTCATTATTTTCGTTAAGTTATTCGCATTCAATAATCGTAATTTACTAATATCTTTTGTCAGTACCTTTGTCATCATTGTCGTCAATGTTAATATTTTTTTTCCAACCGTCGTTACCACTTGTGACTTGAAGAAAAAAAAATTATATTGAAACTAATATTCAGTTTCATAATTTCAAGCTTGTCTTAGCGTTATACTAACGGTTTGGGTGTGTGCTTATTACTTAACTATTTGTCATTCAAAGCGTACGATTTTAAGAACGCCGTTTCGCGATTTACGAGTCGCCTATCGACGCGCTTGAATCTTTTTATCATACGGATAAAGTTGATATAAATAAAACAGTCCCGTCTCATACACACAGTCATATCTCATTACACTACAATGGGACCACACAACGTGTGCTAATGCACGCGACAAATGTAAATCCCGGACATGCACGCGTAAAAACACATACACACACAGACACATACATACACACACACACACACCCAGATCAAGAAGAGAAATTAAGCACTAGATTTATTATAATAAACTGACCATAACTGAGAATAACGATCGCTTACTACTGACAAGTTACAATGGGTATAATGCGGCAGATATTAAATAAATTTGTAAGTAAACATCTCATGTAGAAATATTCACTGCATAAGGATATAATATGTGAAATAATAAGAATTGAATATCATTGCGACTATCAAAACAGAGAGGATATTTACGATCAGATCTGAGTGATTAATCGCAATACTTCTCATGAACATTTTTTTTTGCGAACTAGTCGTTTGCGACTTTAGCATATGTATCTGAATTCAGCATTGAAAACATCAGCATTGCAGGATTGAAGTGAAAAGTGATATTATCCTTACATTTCTACTCTTAATTTAGTCCAAGTACTGAAACATAAAAAAATACTTTTAATAAGATACATTTGAACATGAAATCGAATGTTTTCATGTTTTTTTTTGACTAGTTTAATGTAAACATGTTTGCTCACTTCAACACACACCCTTAACATAAAACGTCACTTTCACTCGGAGAAAGCACAATCCTTGTCCTCCATACCACACCGCGTTTCCTAATCTTTTCTTGATTTCTAAAACTAGAATTCTACACTTCAAATTTTGTCTGTCGTGTACATACATACCTGTTACATTCCTAGAGAAGTCCGTTAGGCACATAACACTTAGAAAGTACATACTTTTAGTAGGCACAACTTTTGTTATCCTTGTGTATATATAATCGAATAAAACTGTCGAATATTGCCTACTACAGTTATTTAATGTTTTAAGTGACAAACACTATATGGAGTGGTGTTGACGTTTTATTGGTAATATTCGTCCTAAAATATGTTTTTATAAAATAAGTAAGACAAACTGTGACGTTATTCTTTATCAAAATTAACTGTGCTATAGCTTTGTATTGCAACTTATGCGTTGCATATTTATTACTTAGCTATTACGTAAGTTCACGCTTGTAATCCCCGAAGAGGTAGGCAGAGGATTTCGGAACACTCCCACGTTTCACCGGTTACGTTTACGTCCCACTATGTAATAGGTGGTGAACCTATTGCCATGCGTCGGGCACATATCCATACTCCGAACCACTACCATAATTCTTATTAGATTTTCTAGTAGAAAATTCTCTAATTAGAAAATTTTGTAGCGTTCGACCCGGGACATCACGATCGGCAGTTGCACTTGCAACCAACACGACCAACGAGGCAGCTATTAATATCAATATTGTCATTTATTGCCAATCTGTGGCTATACCTATAGTCGATGTTTCGTATTCACGCTCGGTATCGAAGCAGGCGACCTTCAACACACCCACTGAACCATTGATACCAGTCTCAAAACAGGATGTATTTGTCACGATATTTTTGTCGTGTATCTGCAAGATTTTGAACTATCTAAAACACTTTTAGCTATAGAATAATGGTTGACAAATTTTACGGGTGATTTTGACTGTTGCTGGTCTAAGCTTGTACGTTTGGCCAAGCAATGTTATTGTAAAGCATTCTCTTCTCATGCTCAGCATTCCTCTGCCTATCCCTTCGGGGATTACAGGCGTGCAGTTACGTTACGTAATATTATTGCAGATCGCAATTTTTCAGTTAAATTATGTAACTATATATGAAGTGATACATTAAGCAGTAATAAATGATAAGGAGATGTGATGCGAGTAACTTCTTTAAATCTATCAATTGAATGGTACATTTCTGAATAAGTTTTGGTATAAAATATTTTTTACTAGATAGTGGGAAAAGTTCTCATCGATTATCTTTTGATGTTGTTTTTAAAAAGAATCCCCCTACTGCTTTTATCGAAAATTCCTAAGCGCACAATTCGTCATACTCGTAAGAACGTATAATTTAATTTTATAATAGTTTAAGTGAAAGTGTTACGTAATTGCAGTAATTTCATCATTAATTTATTATGTGCAGTCATACTCTTTGACTTTGAAAAATTATTATTATCTAACTTAGCTGTTGGTGTGCTGATTAATTACGACTACATTTGTTTTATATTTCTAAACAGCCCTACAGAGAACCAATGGCGGAGTACTTGTAATTTTTCGAAAGATATTAAGTTAAGTTTTTACTTTTGTCTTATCTTATCTGTGCAGTTGGATAGAACATTATTAATTCAAAAAACGCGTAACATTATACTTAAAATGCATGTTATTATTGTATAATATATACTATAAGTTTTCATAAATACATCATACAGTTTTCATAAATACATAATACAGCATACAGTTTTTGCGAGATAATTACGCTTTTAAATTCCATGTTTTTAATACAACGTATTATCTGAACAAACAAATTGACTGACCGTCTTTGACTGATGAAACGGAAGTTTCAACGGCATTAATTAAACTTACATTACTAAATAAAATAATTGTTTATATTTTGAACAGTTATTTATACTACCTAATGATATATGTACATTTACAAAGCAAGTCTTTAAGAATATTCACAGAAGTTATTTCCCACAAGTCTTGTATGAAAAATTTTGTTCTCGATCATTCGATACTCTATTAAAGCGATTCGAGAACGTTGACCTTTTGCATTTTCACGTCACTTAATATTCCGTACAGTGTAAATTAAACGGTCGACCTCAGAATTACGACTTAACACATTTACATGGATAAGGTTACTCGCCGGGAGACGCATCCCAATATATTATTATTTCGACATTTGCTTATGTTCATTTGTGTTAATGTACGTCAGATGCGACGCTACTTCATTGCTAATTCTGATTAATGCAAACATTATAACGTTGATTAAAAGAGTAAGCTTTAAAGACTAAGAGCAGAGAAAAAACTGTTAACACAATAATAATGATAATAGCATTTAAATGTTTTCAATTGTTTATTTTTTAATAATACATAATTCCTTAAATATTGTTCAATACTAAAATAATAAGATAACAATGTCGGAGGCTTTTGGTGTTTGGTGATTTGGTGTACAAATCTTCGTGTTACTTTCACAATAGCATGTTTTAAATATTGTTATGGAATATAAACATCGATTCAGCATCAACAGTGTAATTTATCTCTCAACGTGCCATCATTACAAAAATATATCAGTATAATAATATGACGACCAAATGTAGAGATGTTAATGGAAATAGCAAAACATTGGCTATCTTTGCAAGTAGCTCGGTCACCTGCATTGAGTACTGACCGATATGGTTTTTCAATTTCCTTAACTGTTATGGTACTTTTAAAGAATTAGTTCAATTCATTTCACAGATTAATAAAACTTGCAGGTTATAAAGAAGCTTCGCCACCATATTTTTTGTGCCGTTTATTGAATAAATCAGTTCTTGCTCGTAATATATTGCAAAAATGTATTAGCCTATAAGAAAGAGATATATTGCTTTGTTCTCAGGGGACTGACTTACCATCAACATAAACCACATTAAACATGGAAAATTATTAATATTACTTAACGTTACAGCGGAAGTAGAATTGTAACTAGTCTTAATAGTCAATTTTCAACAGAATATTTCAATTTGATGTCTGTATATACATATGTATGTATTGTATAACAACCATCAAATATACGATGTTCAATATTATTGAGCTTTCTTGCCGTATAGACATTTGACGCGTTTTGCCTATCCCGTAACAAACTCGTGGCGATGTAAATATGAACGATGAAAATAAATAGTGCGATTTCGTTTCTAAAATAAATATAAGGAACTTAACTATTACTGAGTAATTATTTTAATTCGGAACGGTTCCTTGTTAATGACTGGCTACATCAAGAAACAGTACTGCCGTTTACTGTGAAACTTACATGCAGTACGGATGTTTTTGTCTATCTATACAAAATATATTCTACTTACTAATAGTACATTAAGCTCAAATAAAAAAGGGAAGATTGTGTACGCGTTTTTATGATCTTATTACTTGTTACGTATATCAACTAGGATTATTACTACACAAATGATGCTCGCATTAATCTAATCTCGACAAAAACCACATGCTACTGCGTGATCATTAAAGTTATAAACATAGAAAGGATTTAAGATAAGGCGTTGGTTACATTAACACCTACATTGTTACGTCGAACAAGATAAAGAAAATTTCCATGACATTTTTATAAATATCTATTAAATTATTTTAATGAAATCGTCACATCTTTATAATGCTATCAGATTCTGAGAAAATGCTAATTTATATAAAGAATATTATGTATATTTATGTGAACGTATGGTTCTGATGAGTGTAATAAAATTTGCAAAATATATCATATTTTATAACTTCATTATTCATCAGCTGGCACTACTGGTTTGTGTACGCTGTATAAGTTCGACTCCTTTAACTCCTTTTAACGTGAGCATTCTAATTTCAAAACGTCTAACAACTCGCACTAAACCAGCGTTCCAGACTACAGCCTTGTTTCATCCTTATACTGAGAGATGATCCATGTAAAACAGTGCAATGATGTATGGTCAACCTTATCATTATCAATATTATTCATCGAAGAATATAAATATTAATAATTATATTTAAATTACTGTATTATATATGTATGTAATATTGAAAGCGGTTATATAACGACCAGCGCCATCTAGCGTGATAGACAAGCCACTTGTGCTCAGGGGTCATTTCGCGTCAAATAAATCGACGCCATTAAACTTTATGGCTACTAATTGTTCGCTAACGAAATGTAATCGCTATTACGGATGTTGCAACATACTTCTGTTAATAGCCACACGGCTTGCTATATTCTGCTTTGATATATAGTTTTGCTTATGAGAATTTAACGTGATGATAATTAAACATCATCTGTAGCGGAAATCATTCTTCTTTTATATATAATTCTTAGAAACAAAAGTAAATATTAACGATTAATATTGTGCTAACTGACGTTGATGAAAGGGAGTTCCTTCTGTGGGTAGTAATCGTAGCGTTTTAGCTATCAATTACTTGATATGAAAAAAAAAACTTTAGCACAAACCTTACATAGCTTCCACGGGCAGTATAAAAGCAAGTGCATTGTTGTATGATTAATACCAGACATGCCATTACAAATTATTCGACATGACCGTCTGAAGGAAAATACATACATATGTGTTTTAAAACACAGATCGATTACAAAGGAACGCTTAAAGAGAGCCGAAAACTTAACGAATTATCGAAACAGTTTAACGAAAACCTACCTCATCAGGGTTCTAGATGCTTACAATAATATTAGTAATGAAAAGATACATATGGAAAAACATATCATTACTTTTGTAAACACCAAAAAGTTATGTTGATGAGTGCAATACGATTTAACGTTTGATTAGTCGCGTTATATGTTCTACGTAGTCTTGCCACTACGGAATAGGGGGTGAGCCTATTGCCATACAGCGATATTACGGGTTAGAAAAAATCAACAATGCCCAACTCGGGGATCGAACCCAGGACACCTCGAACAACAGTAGCACTTGCAACCAACCACTCGATACAAACAATGTTACTAAAAGTATTGTTAATTAAACTGTTCACTTACTATGGAAGTGCTTGCGAAATTCGCATACACGAACGATTGGATACGTATTACATTCACTTTACCGCTTCTGATTGATTGCGATTTGAAACAATAACTTTCTGCCCATATCCGTGCAAGGTTATCGATAATCGATGTTGACTATCGATACGTTCAAATCGTGTATTGTCGAAAACCGAGAACAATGTATTGTTGAGTTCGAGTGATGTGGGTCAGTCGGCTACGTGATGTACGTTATCGCGTTGGCATTTTGTAATTAGTCGCTCTTTATCGTTCAGATCTGTTCTACATCCAAAGTGAATGAATTCATTCGTTCATTAATGTTACATGCACTAAATTTAATACCGTGTTTGTACTGTGAACGATAAAATTAATTTAAGCCTTCATACGAACAAACTCGCGTCATCGAGGATGTTGTACTCGTACATTTTGCGTTATGTTTACTTATATGTAGTGTATTGTAGACTAAAATTATTAAAATATTTCGACTCGGGAACTCGAACCGTGACACAGAGGAACTGTCTTGGAGGGGGAAAAATCGTTGACAGACGCTTACCAGTATGTTCCCTTTGTCATCTACTTTATTATTTGTTGGCAATATATTCAATATTATGCCATAAGACAACACGTGTAATATTTATTTAATATGTAATTCTGTCTTAACTCATAATAATTAAGTGTAATTATGAATTATTAATTAAAATTAATATGTAAAATATACTGAATCAAAATTTATACAACGAATATATATAATTATACTTATTATTATATAATTACATCAAGTCCTTCTACGAGTCGGTAGAGGACTTCGATTGTTAACTAGATCCTTCCAGACTTTTTCCGTTAGCCAGTATCTACCTTATTTAGTTACAATAGGAAAGTCTTCACATAATGTAACTGTTTTCTCATTCATTCCACTGTTACCATTTTTATAAGTAAAATAAAAATTCTACTTTAGAATTTAGTTTCATTGTGAATCCAGATAAACGTTTATTACGACTCAATCCATGTAATTCCTACAATTTCCCTACCGCGTTAGACAGTGGTACAGCGGCTGTACAATGTATCGCTCGATCTGATGAGATTACATTGTCGTTTACACTTTCTCCCATGGTGTCACTTCACACTGAGTTCTGTTAAGTACCAGTACCTACTTTGCACGCGCACATGACTTTCGTACCAGCTGGTAAATGATTTAATCGATGTAGTTTTCAAGGTGGCGTTTAGTTGAGTATGCTACTGTGTGTATTATGGAATAAATGAGCCAGTTATTTGAAAGAAATATGCAAAAATACAAATTTATTTACTTACATCACGTAAACGTAGTTTCAAGCCTGTAATCCCCGAAAAGTTAGGCAGAGGAATGTAGAATGGGAGTGTTCTACATTTCTCTGCCTACCCCTTATAAATTGAATTGACATATGTATAATCAATAAAAAAATACATATTAATATTTGTGAAGACCAACGGGTGTCGTACGTTACAAACGCTTAAGTATCAATTGTCCAACGCTTTTTACGGGTTCGCGAGTGTCGAAACTCTAGCAATGGGGTTGAAAGCAGAAATACTTTATCATTTCCCGGTACCTCATGTCAAATTCATGGTGTACATACGAGCGAGCGCGAAATACATTTCAAATTCTAAAGTCGTAGCTGTGACATTCATCTCTTGCGAGTTGTTCCTTGTGCTGAAATACGGTTTAGGGTCGTTACACATGATCCGGGCGGCCCGAATTTCAACACCGGGTGTGTTGCGGTAAAATGTTACTGCGATCGGTTATTAATGGGATATGTACAGTGTGAACCAAATTAAAGTCAGCTCCGATCTTATAATGGTCGGATTGTGTGTAACGACCCCCCGAGGCTCGTCATTTAATAACTCCATTATAAAAAAAAATATTATGAAAATTGCCGAACAACAGAGAGAGAACATTACTCGCTTATATTTTCTCACAATGAATTATACCAATGTATTGTATACACAAACCGAACAGAATCGCTTTTTACCTTCGTTATCTACGTATACGATATATGTATGACAACGTGTACGATTAAAACGTACAACACAAACACGCGAACCAATCGGCCGCCAGTGTGACATCTCTCTAACGCTAGGACTGTCCCGAACACGGCACGCGCGCCCGTGGGCGCAATCTGCGCTGCAGATCTTTAATAAAACACAGTGGCAAGTTAAACTAACCCACGTGCCCACACCCATCAGATTACCACTTATTTGCATATATTGACAGTTTAACTCTTCCCTCATCAACGCACACCGAAATGACCACTAACGCGAAGCACTAAGGTCGACGCGCTCAGCTTTGTGACGTTAGAATTTATTCCAAGCGTATTTAGAGCGACCGGGAGTAGCTACGTCACGAAAACCTTTGCATGCGCAAATTGCGTTAAACTGTAATTGAATTCTTACGAGGTGTTAGAAGTGGAATTGACAATTTTTGTAAATTAGATCTGGCACGCGAACCTCGTCGCCTGCAACATTTATCTGTTAAAAGAGCCAAAGAAAGTGTACATAATACTGCGATGGCGTGGATGAAGTCGTTATAAAGAAATTTTCTTTTACGCCTTAGAAAGAAAAGGTTTTAATTAGGTTATAAATCAAGTGAAACCCGTTCCCAGATATCTTCATTAGGGGCCTTAATTAAGATGCCAAATTATGTATAAACATAATATATTACAAGTGTAAACATACGTACATTAAAATCATAATATGCTTTTTATCATTATAAACTATTTGAGTACTAAAATAATAAAAAAGGTTTGACTGTCTCGCTGTTGGTGTGGATGCAAGCGCAACTGTTAATCAAGAGGTCCTGGGATTAAATCGGAAACTATGGGATTTTTTTAACTTACATCTAGTTGAAATTTCTAACAGTAACTCGAATTTAAGTTATGTGCCCCCGTATTTAACAACAGTGTTATCTTTTAAGTACTAAAATTATACTGTGATTAATAGGCCTTTCCTAATTTAATTCTTGAGTATTGAGAATTGTTTATGCATGTAATAAATTGCTACACAAAAAAAAACTATTTTATTTTGCCATTGTAAAATCTGTTAGTACTGAAATGATTGCGCAGATTTTAAATTAAACCTTTTTATAAGAAACAAATTAATTGTAGCGTAATAGGATATTGTGCAAGTAACACACCAGAAATTAAAGAGTAATAGAATATAGAATACAAGTACAATAAATGTAGAGAAAAAACTACGGTTAGTTAACGTAGAGTTAAAACTTTGGTTAAATGTTCTGATGTATCACTATGTACTTGGATTAGTCCCATTAAAAATTAATTATATTTTTACTTTGATTTTCCTAATTAATTAAGATTTCTGATGATGTCGTGCCTTAGTTTGTAATCGAAATATTTTTTATCGAGTGATCAATAGCCGTAAACGAAACCCACAGACGAAACAAGCGAACAACGATAATTCCGTTTCATTTTCGTGTTACATTTAATAACGAACTGTTGCATAACATCTGAGACAAATTCGTTGACACTGACCAATGAGATATCTTGCAAAAGCCTACCTCAATGTCGTCCTACTTTCCAATCGTAACCGATTTTATCAAGTGGACAATATAGCAAACAAGCAATTATGTCATATGCCGTGCCCCGTTATGTGTTACGAGCGAAAAACGGCCTCATGACTCTGACATACGGTCCATATTGGAACACAGACGGCGACAATACACTGTAATCAATGCAGACAATAGGTACCGAGTAAGATATATTTTAATGTCATTACATTAGGGAACCGTATGTACGTGCAAGCGAATTTATACCGTAACGAAATAGGTTAAGGTCCAGCTTAAGCTGTGTGCATACTAGGATGTAAGGGTACAGGCGCCATAGAGCTTAGGTAGCCCTATTATTATGGCGCCTATGAAATATCGGCCTGTAGGTGTTGAATTTACAATCTAGATTATAATTTGTGCCAACTTTAGACTGTTGTAAATTGATAATAAGGTATTACAAAATTTGAACTACGATAGGCATACCTATTCATATTAACGTAATGGTTGCCTCGCCTACGCGCTTGAAATATGCTTCTTATCTGTAATCTACAATTCATTAGCTTGCCAAATGTATGTTACATCTCTCTTTTTATTGCTATACATGACAGGGACGCATAGTGAAAAGCAGCAACGATTACTATGATTGATCCTTTCCATTGTTAATACAACATCAGATCTACATGATCCGTATAAGCTTACATTTTTTGTAACCTTAGGTGTGATATTAGGTTTTGAATAATACAGGCGACACATAACACAATTTATAACTCTACTTAAAGAACTCCTTAGAGTTTCTTATGATAATCAGCAGTCTTTATATAAATGTACAAATTTAAAGTTTGTATTACGTATTATAACGTGTAATATCAGACTTACTTTAATTTTATAACTGGTTAATGAAGTGTGTAATTGATAATTACAATAGAATAATATATTACAAACATTTTATATGTAGTGACCGGTGAATCGTGGGCGTGCAGTACACTCCTCTGCCAACCTCTTCGGGAAGTACAGACGTGTATTTACGTGTACCTATGTAATTACTAACTTTATTCAAATTGTTCTATAAATTATAATTAATTGTTACATAAATTCAAATGGCAACCGTTCGACGGGTCACACAACCGTCAAGTGTCACGTTGTTGTCTTGGTTCCACAAAAACCAAGGTCGGTCCCAGCGAGCCATTGTACCCAGCACAGAGGTCCGACAAAGCGCAAGAATATCGATAAGAACACAATAAACAATAACAGCTATTGCAGTTACAACACGTATTAGTTATGCGGGCGTGTGATTCTTAGTAATGCGGTTTTTTTTTTCATAATAATTCCACGCGCTACTCACGTTTAGAAAATATTTCCTCAGTTCACCAGATTTCAGTTAACATGAATTGTATTGAAAAAAATTTAAACGCCATCGCCCTCCTGCATTCTGATTCATTTATACATGACATTTTCGCGTTATTTATACTCTACGTATCATAAAACGAAGGCCTATACGAACGGTTTTCGGTTAAAATTTAGATTACATACTTTACCTATATGTACATACATTCTTATTATAAGAAATCATTTCGTACTAACACACTATATACGTTTTTTACATATAATTTTTTTTATGTTCATTTATGAATGAGGGCTTGAATTATAAATATTGTTTTTATTTTAAAAAACCTCTACACTCTATGTATTTCAATGTCCAGTGTAATAGTTAAACAATTGTGGTTCTCTACATGCACAAGAAGAGATATTAGGACGTAGTAACGTATTCTAAATTCAACAGACACGTGCCCAGCGTGGGCCGTAACCTAGCATTATCGACGGGGCAGCACCGGCCCGATTAGCGCTGCTATTGGCCCAACTATCTATCAGCCTCAAATAACGATGTCGTAGTTGATTGATTGTTATAGTGGTATTTGATTTTTCAGACTGTTGCTGCAATCTATTTGTATTGCTTCGGTGGCTTATAGTCGTGGTTGTTTTATTTTGTATTGAACAGAAAAAAACATATTTATAAACGAAATATAAATATTTGCGTTTGAAACATTAACCATCCGCGAATTTATTATTTTAGATTTGAAACTGTTATAAATAATTATTTTATAAAAAAATCCTTTATCGCTAAATACATGTTCAACAAATTATACATCATATACAACGTCAATAAAGAACGATACAGAGTTTAAATTCATACCTCAAGCTCTACATAAACGAATTTATAGCTTCATCTCGTTGAAGTCTTTTATACGGTGTTTGCGCTACAGGTGGTCGCTACGCACGCGGACAGAAGTATTGTTAGCAGATTTAATATCTGCATCTAACACGATTTGATATTTTAATACCGTGTTCATGAGGCTTATTAAAATGCACGTATGTATCGTATCATGAATATGCATTTTGCCGCGATTTGTACTATTATAATACTTGCCATCCTGAAATACTTGAATAAAAATACATTTTGATTATTTAACAAATAATTAATTAACTTTTTTAACAATTAATGACAAGTTTTATTTTTATTCAAGAAACCGTCGATGCATTATCTAACTTATACAGGTCTATATATGAGGAAGTTGTTTTCATGTAATAGCTTGTATAGCGCTTCATAATATGCAAATATTAATGAAGAAAATGATTTATTACATGTCAGTATACATTATATAATGATTGTATATGTATGTGCGCCTTAAGTAACATATTGTCCGACTAGTTCCGAATAATAAAGGTCAGAAACTAATGGGGTAATACCGAAAAAACATATGTGAGGTAAGCCTATATTATATACCTAATTATGTGTCTCAAATTTCCTGAAACATTTAATGGTAACGTAACATCACATCTGACAATTCTGTTAATAAGAATTTCAAGTACATATATTTCAAAAGTAAAAAGAGCCTGCTAATCCTATTATATCATATAAGCAACGTCGCCAAGTCGCGTCGCGTGCGCCTATCGGACGAGCCGGTATCAGCGATCCACTTCCTCTACAACAGAACCCATTAACTCAAATAAAATTAACGCCAAGCCAGCCATTCTGCTATCAGACATCCGTGAACCAGTCCTAATTATTAGTGGGGGAATGTTCGATCTTTATTGTTCGCTGTTACTCCTAAGTAACATTAGATCGAGACTAATTAAATCGAGCAGAGGAGTGAGTTTCATTAAAATGCCGATTTTCGTGTCTGTGCATCTGATAGCGGACGTGCGACACTGGAGACACAGCGCGCTGCGCTTCCTGGTCACTGTGGTCGGGAAACATTTGTGGGATAAATGGGCTGTCTATTATACTCTTAGCTTTAGTTTTAAGTCGTTTTAAGTCGATACGTTTTTATTTTTCTGATATATAATTAGTTACTACGGAGCATACTAATATACTAAGGGTAATTTATAAAGCGTGGTCGCCGTGTTTGAATCACATGTGTATTTATTTGCTCTTTAGTTAGAGCATTATAAATGTAAACATGCCATTTAAATTTGTAAGCATAACCTAAATGTGTTAGTTTAAGCGGCATATATTAAATTAAATTAAAACAAATAAATCAGATAAGCCTTAATTTAATGTATAACCCTCAATAAGTTACACAAAAGTCTAAATTGAATATATACGCTAATATTAAATACACAAAAGTCTTAATTAAATACATTGAACTTAATATTTGATGCTAACCTAAATATACATTATAGGGATTATGCATACAGCCCGCGATGAGCCACCGCACGCGACGCTTTCGTGTCATTACGCGACGCTCGATACCATCGCCCCGATCACATCTTTGCCTATACGGACGACTGCAGAGCAACCCCTTACTGGTTTCCGTTTTCGTATTTGTGATTTAAAATACGCGTAACTATGTACGAAATGGTATGAAATCGATTTGAGTTATTAATAGTTGTAAGTAAATTAAGCTAACACGAATTATTTGATATGTACTGTGAGAGATGATATTGGGCTTAACACTGAGACCTTCATAATTTCATAATAGTTGAATATTCATTTAATATTCATATTATATTCATAATATATTCATATTCAAGATTAGAGGATTTCATATTAGTGATTAGATTAGTAATCATATTAGAGCTATGTATACATCTTTACTCATATTTTCTAAGACGTTTAGCTGAAATCTTGTAATTTGAATTCAACCTATATATTTAGCACATAGCCATATTTATCAAAAATAATTTTACGTGATAATATTAACATTGAAATTCCTCATACATTTTAAATATATACTTAAATAATCAGTTTCGCACACGGTTTACTTGCTAAATTATAATCAGTACTTTTACTTAAACCGCGAAGCTATTGTTATAAATTCTTAAATACTGAAATAATTTCAACATGCAACTTGCACAATGCATAACATTATTATGTTTGTCTTGTCCACTAAATCAAGAAAATAATTTTCGGGCAATATTAGGTTCGTAGCATTAATAGTGCAAGGTAGATTTTCTTTTAGACAAATTTTGTAGAGATGGTATTATATCGGCTTTTGGAGAGACTACGGGGTATGTGTTACTGGTAGAGTATTTAGTAGATTACCGTATTTAAATATTTTCGGGGTTGGAAATTTGTCTTCATACATGGACAGGTATGTTTAAATAACTTATCGTACAGTTAACTTTCTTTTTTAACTTTCAAAACTTTAAGTAGATCTAAAGTTAAGTTAACCCTACATAAATGTTTCGATCACGCAAACTAACTCACAGTTAAATTAATTCGTGTAAATTGCTGACAAGCGCTATATATTGTATTACTCGTTAACGTAGTTAAGCAATACACAGCATAATAGAATCATTTATCGACGTATTAGCACGCAACTTTGACCAGTTGTGGCTACGGGTGCTGCACGTAAGAACTTTCTCTCTCACGTTACCACGAACTTAGAATGAACTAGTTTGACAACGTAGGTACAGTTGTAGTTATTAAATAAAATTCCTTTTACGCTTTAGATCTATCATTTGGATGAAAAGACTAATGGATATCAAAATGTATATAAATAGAAGGCTCTACATTATGTACATTGCGAAAAATTCGGGCCATCTCAACAGAATAAAGTAAATTTAACTAGTGTATTGAATAGCTACAATTTAGTTGACAATATGCAATAACAAGTTACATTTAGGACGTAGTCATACCACTTGTACCTCTACAGCCCCAAGATGAAGAATACATATAAAAATCGAAACAATGTTATTTTTGCAAATGTTTTTTAAATCTAATAACATAATGAAGTTCATCACAGAAATAATTACCTTTCCCAATTGCCGTTCCCATACAATTGAAGCCACAGCGATAATTAATTTTGAAATTTTTAATACTCTATCGTGTATTCAGTGTACGTACGAACTGATACAGTTAGAATAGTATAAGATAGATACAAATTACATCCATCAAGTGAAACTGAACTCCGCACGGCGGCGACCTTGCTCGGTAACGCTCGGCTGGCCGCTAACACTTTAATAAACGCTAGCAATGAAAAAATCACGGCGCAGGTTTTATTTTTTCGTTAGCGAATTGTTTGAGAATTTGTTTGTTAAAATATATCGACTTTCCGTTCATGCTATTTCTTTTGTTTTCTTTATTATCACGGCAATTGTTTTTAATACGATCTGACAGATGTGCTGTGTTACGAATCGTTGAAGGCATAATGTATTACATGAAATAGAACTTTCATGTAGATATGTATACATGTATGTATTATGTAAGTATTTACTCCAAAGTATGCTTTATTCATATTATATGTGTATATTTCAAGTGATTATCACTTGACCTTTTTTACTATACACTGAAGAAATTCCTGTTATTTTTATCATTTTCTATTATATTTATCAGTCATTGAACTCAAGAAAACATTAACATATATATATTATGAAGTTTATCAAGTATTCTGACCATCAATTATGGGACAAGATGATCCTTTCATTAATGATAAGGCTGAAGATAACACCCTGCCCGCTAATTTAGTGTGGATTAGCAAACTCTACAGGCTTCAAAGAGCATTATAAATAACACCAGTGTATATTTTTGGAGGATGTGTTGATGCGATAGCCTGCAATAAGATGATATTTCATTGTGATTAGATATAAGTGGACGGGATATATCGGGTTTTGAACAATAACTTATAGTGCAAGTGATAAAAACAAGAGGATTGTAATTGCATGATAAATTTAAAAATTCACTGTCAAATAAAACAGAATCAAGCTTAAGCTCATTTATCATAATAGTGTACAAGATATGTAGAGCTATTTAAAGTAGTTACGATTTAAATTTAGATCCGCCACGTGCTAATGTTGTCTCAGTCTTAAGCAATGGACTGAATAACTTTACAATCTACAATTAAGAGTCTATGCAGTTAATTTTATACTTTAACGTTATGCTAATAAGGCTGAAAGCTATATTAATGATTTATAAGCGAATTTAGCATTTCGCAAGATCTACTTTATCACTGTTGTGTTTAAAACGGTTTGTCCTGTCTCGTTCGCAATTAAGTTTATGGTTTCGTAACCGTACATGGTCTAGTTATGATAACTTAATGGGGAATATTGTTCTAAATAATGACTGCGTTGTTGTTTCAACTTCCGGTAACTGGCAACAACATGGGTGGCCAGTTCGTGACACACAAAGCAACCTCGGAAACGCGTGTCATTAATTTATGGTAACGTAAAAAATCAATTAGTTACCATAAAACAAATGACGTCGTGAATGCAACCGTTAATTAGTAGCTTTATTTGAACTTATGCTATAGTTAAAGTGTTTTGTGGCTCTACAACATGTACTTTTTTCATGGATAACTTCCTTGTCATAAAGTGGCGATTTTAAATAAGGATAGTTGAATACCATTTGAGGAAAATGGTATTCAACTGTCCTTGTGGTATTAAAATATGACATTTTGTGTCTAGCTCTACTAACATTTTAAAGTATGTGCAGTTAAATAATTCAAGAATATCAACCAATTCTTAGTACCACATAGCCGAATTTTAGGTATTTCTAGGAAAAAATACTTTCTAAGTAGCGTTGTTACATTT
This sequence comes from Mysoria ambigua, assembly GCA_018245875.1. Taxonomy (NCBI): domain Eukaryota; kingdom Metazoa; phylum Arthropoda; class Insecta; order Lepidoptera; family Hesperiidae; genus Mysoria; species Mysoria ambigua. Next base: position 19,068 of record DWEI01000831.1, read on the forward strand.
AAAACAGTTTCTTGCACTTTTTAACATAACCGTTAAATTACAACTTTCTGTC
>DWEI01000832.1:0-19113 GCA_018245875.1 Mysoria ambigua
TACCTTAGATAAAAGGATTACTTAATAATTATGTAAGCATTTATTATACCTTAATAGTTTTTATTCTTAAGAAAAAAGGCGGAAATACTTATATGAGTTCATTTCAGTTAAAAGCATATTCTGGATAGATAGACGAAATACTTAGAAGAAAAGTACAGCAAAAAGTGTTTGAAATGTAAAAGACGCATGTAGCCATTTACGTCTATTCAATTAAGTATACAATATTTTTTTTCATTTTTTATGCTAAGATGAAACTGGTTTTTTGTTATTATTATTATATTAATTTAATTAATTCGCATTATTATTAAACTAGGTAAAAGCCTATACAGTGGACATTATTATGAAATTTTAAATACATAGATATTTTATTTGTCTACAAGACAGGAAGAAATTTCCTGTTTCGTTTATTAAAACATTTATTTCTCCATTTTTAGTTTTCGTTAGATACGTCTTTTTAACTATCGGGGGCAGTGTTGTCTGAGAACACAATATAATAGACAACTTAATCAATCGAAAATGTTCATATGTGCATATGTATCCATTTTATTCTTATTGATATTGTATTATTATTGTACTACACTCCTCTGCCCATTTGTCCGGGATATAAACGCGTGATGTTACACTTTATTTACTTTCATTGCATACTCATAAATAATAATATTTTGCCGCACCACTTTCCAAAAGAGTCAAGGAAGCAACGCATTAATACACAGGAAAGTGTAATCAATCTTTTATATCAAATTACAGCGAAGAAAAATATTGTTGGCGGCGACGCGCTCACTTTGCCTTCATATTTCTTCAATAAGTTCGATTCGGGACACACCGACTGACCTGGCGGCGGGTCGGAGTGCTTGGATCGGACGGCGTTGCATGAATCAATCCGGTGACGTATGCGTTTTGAACCGTCCGTATATTTTTTTTTATAGTAATTTACTGTATGACAGTGTGACTGTTATTGACTGAGCGAAAATGTATCGCGTATATTTTCCTACCGTACCGTATATTACTCGCATGTTCACCGTCTTTAATTTACGGTTAAGCCTGATTCTATATTTATGAACACTGACTAACTTCGATTAAGCACAAAGCAGAGCTTTAGTTACAGTTATTTAATAATTTAATAATAACATGCGACACGAATTACTCTTGTATCCCCGGCGTAATGTAACATTTTAGTAAATTGTGCAAAAAGCAATCCCGATTCATCAATACCGTTCTGGGTCGTATGTCAGCAGACGGATACGGAGGGCTTGTTCCGTTTTTATTATAAATCGTCCCCTCCACTCGATCGATCAGGCTTCGAGATGCTCTCGACTGAATGGATTGAGATAAATGTATGGCGCTCCATTCAAAGTGATGAGAGGAATAAAGTTTGATGGATATAAAATGCGAATCGCAGTCTTATGAACTCTGTCTTAAAGTGTCCATGTGACATGATTGTTGAAGGACGTATGGGTTTGGAAAGTCCTGAAATAATAAAATAAGTAACGATAGATCGTAGGAACAGTAAAGAAGAATACGATGAGCTTAAATGCTGCAATCATGAGCATTTGATGATTGCAGGTGTCAATACAGACTATATTGACATTAATCTTGCCCAAATTGATCTGGTCCTGGCTGATGGGGATATGTATAAAATTAATAAAAACGTCACAGAAACTTTAAGCAGTGGTTTTAAAGCTTAATGGCTCACGTTGCACCAGTTACTTTTACATCCCAATAAGGAATAGGTGGTTAGCCTATTGCTATACCAGGCACATATCTAGACTCCGAACCACTACTAGAAATTCTAATTAAAACAATATTAGTAGTGCCCGGCTCGGGACTTAACCCAGGACCTCCCCATCAGCAGTCGCACTTGCAAATAGATAACATAACTTAGTGAGATAGGTAGGTAGGTAGGTATCACTTGAAGTAGGTAGGTTTGGTAAAATAGGTAATAAATATAGGGAAAAGACCACAGCAAGGTAGCTGTACGCTAAGTAAGCGATTCAATAGATTTAGTATGTTCAATGGACTGAGGTAAGGAGCATCATAATTCAACACGAAGGGCAAGAAAGAAATTTTGTGGAAAATATTCACCACTGAAATCGCAATATTCTAGGCAAATAATAGCAATGAACATATTATATGCTTTATATTTAATTGTTCTACCGTCAACTTCTAAAATTTCGTCGATGCAGAATAATAATGCCAAGTGCATTATCATTCTGCATCGACAATATTTTGTTGACGATGTTGATAATACAAAAGTAGTACATTTTCAAGAGTATAAAATCGAATGGAATCTTACATACCAAATTTTATCCAATACCTTACAGCTTTAGGCCGATAGCCATAGACCCGACCTTTCTTTCGTTATTTACAAAAACGTAGGCTATTTTAAATCTAGTGTAAGGGGTCCTGAAAGGATCTTTGACCAATTACCAAGTGATATCTCAAAGGAATAACGTTGGCTCTTGCCTTTTACTTTGTCCATTCAATATGTCCCAAGTGTCAAGATCCCTGCATGTACTTCCACATGAAAAAAAGGCTTTTTCTGACCTTTGCTTCACAGAATACACAATTTTGTTGTTTAGCGAAAATTGTTGAATATCTTATTCTAGGGATGGTTTGATATACACATATATGACAAATAAAGATCACATTTTTTAATTTGGTAGTAAACAGGTCATTAAGTATAAGTATCTGCATTTAGAGTTTAAATATGATTTATGATATATTCCGTCTATTTTGTCGTATGGCATTGACTTACTTTTGCAAAAAGATTGACACTTACATTTAACTTTAATAATTATATATCTTAAATTTAATGATACATTAACCAATATTGTGCAAATGATTTAACCCGCAAATAATAATAAAGAGAGAACAAAAAAGATATTTTTTTCACATTATTTATATAAAGGTCAAATGTTATAAGTCGAATTCTAACTTTGTTCAATTACCAGACAACATGTGAAAAGATTATGTGGTAAGCAATACCATGCCAACACTACAGTTTTCGGGTGTGAAAATATAACTTATATGTTATAAATAATTTAAATAATATTATACGTTTAGACACTATTTTTAAAGGTACTTTTATTATGCATTTGTTATTTTTGACTGCCGCGTTGGATGAGTAGTTGAAAGTGTGAGTGCTGGTTGAGAAGACCTGGACTCAAATCATGAATCGGGTACTAGTGGATTTTTCTGACCTAAATTTTCTATTCAAAATTTCTAGTATAGTAGTTCGGAGTGTGTTTTTATGCTTAATGTTTTAGCATCTTACACATTCCTATGTCGGACTAAACGCAACTGTGAAACATGGGAGTGCATTGCACTCCTCTGCTTATCTTTTTGGGAGTTATAGGCGTGATGATCCGTGTTACGTGGTTTTTAAAACATTCTAAGAAATATGAATTGGTTTCTCTGCTACTCAACAGTCGCGCTCCATGGACAATTGATTAGCAGTTGAAGGGTTGCGAGAATTATCGACGTCGAAGGTTACATGGGAGTTTATGTTTAGTCAACCTGTTGGAATGTTGTTTGCGTTGGCTGAACGTTTGCATTCAGCGCCGACTAAATTGAAATTCAATTCGAATTTCCCAGCATAATCAGCGAGCACCTATCGGCAGTCACTCGGGTATGTGTTCCAAAAGTTCCGTGTGTTTACTGTTTATGTCAAGAAAATCAAGGAGTGGGGTGCGTGCGAAGTGAAATGCCCCCGCTTGTGGAGGACTGTGGCGTCAACCAGTCCTCATTCAGGCTGAAGACCAGTACCGAACAGTAGCGAAAGGGCTGGCAATGGAATGTAACGCACTGTAAACAGTACAATGATTAATTCGTATAGAGCTGGGAACTGTGCTCGTGTAATGTAAATCAATGGTTTCTATGTGATGACAAACATTAAAAACATATTAACCTAATTGCCAAACACCCACCGAGCACCTCCTGTGTAGATTGATGTAGTCAATTTAATAATACCGCAAACATATTAAATCTGGCCAAATGTGCACGTTCACGTCAATATTTACACTTTACACTGGATTGTTTGTGATGCGTAGGGTTTAATTGTAACAAAAAATATAAATAAAATGTTAAATTTATAAAAGTTTATCCATTTTTGGTCGTGTTGGTTAAAAGCGCGACTGCCGATTGAGAGATCCTGGGTTCCAATAGTACCCGGGTCGAATAGTATTGGGTTTTTTATAATTAAGATTACCCGGTAGTAAAACGGAATCTGGACATGTGACCGGTGAATGGCTATAGACTAACCACCAATTCCATAGTGAGACTTAAATGTTGTGTATCGTGATAATGCATTACACTCCTCAGTCTACCTATGCGCGGATTTCAGGCGTGATGTTACGTTCAAATTTTTGATAAATTAGCACCTCTAGCATTAACACGAGTGAGGAGATACTAGCTGTTCAGTTAATACTTTCTTAACTACATATTTTATTTTCGTTTAGTATTTCTACTTAAAACTTTCTATACAACTCTACTTTTACTTAAAAGTATTTCTACTTACCCACTTGTAATTTATTTTCATGTATATTTCCATTTCTGTTGTTAAAGTGTGATGTTATAAAAAAACAACACTGGTTTTCTGAAGTTTCACGGAGTTCCGTGAACATATTCAATTAATTTCAATTTGACTTACTGATGAACTCTTTTCATGTGTCTTAGTGATACTCCCTGGGACAAAATGTATTGTTCGAGATTTCCATAAAGATGTTTCCCTTAACATATCCCAAATTCTAAATACGTATTTTTCCTCAAAAGATATCGCGGGTGTTGTGAAGTTATTTAATTAGAGAGATAATTAGGAAAACAAAGCAAGTTAGCGACACACGTCTAAAACGTACGGGCTTGCATACGTGTAAATTTTTACAATTTATTAATTTAAGAGAACCAAGTATTTAGGTACTTGTAATTCTGGTTATAAGCAAGTCTAGTAAAATATTTTTTTTTGTATTAAGTTTCCAAATAACATCAAGGAGGTAGCAATACATGTAGATAAAGTTACGCTAGAATAAACTAATTTGATAACAACAGTATTCTTATACATATGTATATATGTCCATAATAAAATTATACAGTTAGAGCTACTCGATAGATTTCATTATTTAAAAAAAAGTGTTTTCTAAATATTTTAAAAAGTACAATCACGAGTGTTCGCTATATTTCACCCAAAGTCCGATGCCAAATGATAAGCAATTTATTATGATCCTCTTCAACTGTGACGAAATGAATATGATCTCAAGAACCATCTACAATTCATTCTGATATTGAAGTCCTTGAAAACTGGACGATGTGTCTATACATACATCTTATTTCTACTAACCCCATCAAGCTTAAATACAAATGTCACTATGCGTGTAGAATATAACAAAGACTATTCAAATATTTGGCATCAAGTGGCAAATGTATTCTAACACCCGCTGTTCATAGATTCAGTGGCACAAACAAACACGCCGGTGTTCCGGTTAGAAAGAGCACTGCCACGGCACGGAGCGTCAGATCGGGGCTGTTAGTATAGAGCATTATTATTATTTCATTAATTATTCAATCTCAGGTGGACGTGTACTGGGCAGGTTCAGTGAACTCGCGTTTGGGCTACGCAAACTGCGGACTTTGTCGAATGGTGGAAATATAAGTATATGTAGGGTTGGTTGTGAATTTAAACTGTACAAATCCGTCTGATTATGGATTTGATTGCGAGACTGTAACTTAATAATTACATTTCTTACCGCGCACGCGCAATACTGATGTTAAAGATTTTTTTTGTTACTGTAGAAGACTCGATAATGTGGAAACTGTATAAATTTTGTGTTTATCAAAAACAAAATAATATTCATATAAATTATACCAATTAAATTAAGGTGACTATGCGTAACATTTTATCTATATCTATACTAATAGTAGGAAAAGGAGTGATTAGATTGTTAGTTTGCATTGAACGGGCTCTGAAACTACAACTGATTTGTAAAATTCTTTCACCAATAGAATCCTACATTATCCTAGATGAACATAGGCAAAAAAAAAAACAAAAAAAAATTCCCGAGTATTGTGTCTTATATGTGCATAATCCTATGTGACAGGTGTATTGCAATAGGCTCACCACTTATTTCACAATGGGACGTAAACGTGACTGGTGAATTGTGGGATTTTCTACATTCCTCTGCATACCTTATGGGATTACGATTAAAAAAAAGTCATAAACAAGCTTTCTTTATAATGTACTTTTTATTAGTGACCATTACTAAACACAAAAGGAGTAAAATTTGAAATTTTTGTTGAACACCCGCGCGGAGCCGGGGCGGCGCGCTAGTTATTAACAAGTGAGCGACATATATATTGTACGCCCAACAATTTTACAGAGTAGCCGCCGGTGAATTTATAATTCAGTTGTAAAGGTGGATTATAATTATTGGCTTGTCGATTTTCATGTTGGATATCTTTTTCCCGAGTAAAAATTACGTTTGTATAAATTGAGTAATATTTTTTTTCATTTTTCTCTCCATATAATATACCTTTTATCTGTTTACTCGAATAACATTAGCTTTTAGATTCAGCGGTATGTCAATTAAGCAACATTATTCGTTGTTTTATTTGGCTCTGTAGCAGACGTCATAAGGTAAAATCATTTGAAATTTTTAATATTATTGGAACGTGCTACAAATCGACTTTTCATAATAAAAACTGCTGGCAGTGTAAATTCCGATATTAACATCCGTCCATCGATCAATTACGTTCAGTAGCTAAAATTACAACGATAGGCCTCACTAAAAGCTAATTGCTTTTATTCGCTCTTCACAATTTTGTATGAATTGAAGATTTCCCAATGTCAACGAAGCAATTCGGGTGAACGATAATCATAAATGGCCGCCGCCGACCGCCGCCGAAATTTTAATTGAGTTGTGACTCAGGGCTTTTATTAATTGCCAGGCTCTTCGATTTTCGCTTTGAGCGACTGACATATAATTTTCCGGGGGAGCACCAAATGAGATTCACGTGTTGGTGCTATAATTATTATTTCAAGCTCCACAACATTTTAAATGTATTATTGACTGTTACGCTGCAAAATTTTAATACAGTGTTTAAAATTCGTGTAAGTAACAATTATTGATTTATGTGAAATATCTTAGTCCATATAGTTTGATCCAGTTCACACATTTCAGACTTGCTTGAGGTATTTTGCTATTATATAATAATTAATTATAAATTATAATATTTTCGTACATTTACTTATGTGAGGATGCAAGCGGTGTCTATGTTTCGATGAGTATTACGCGTGGACACGGCCCACAGCATCGTTGAACACCGCAAGCGGTTCTAATCAAAACAGCATCACTCGACCAGCGCCGAAATTTTAATTAAGTTGCGATGCGACACACTCATCAATTATCTGCTTATAGAATTTGGTCTTAAATTTCAATTTTCCAATCATGAATGGATCTAATATAGGATCTCAGGTTGCACAGTCTTGAGTGAATAATATTAATTTTATTTATACCTGTGCATATATTGTTAAGATGACATATGTAATATCTTTAAAAAGGTAAAAACGTAACTTCACGTCTGTAATCCCCGAAGATGTAGGCAGAGGGATGCATAGTGGCACTATCACGTTTCACCAGTTACGTTTACGTCCCAGTATGGTATAGGAAGTGAGCCTTTTGCCATACACCGGGCATATATTCAGAATCCGGACCACAACTAGAAAATCTAAATTGGAAAAAAAATCGTAGTGTCCGTCTCGGGAATCGAACCCGGGATCTCCCGATCGGCAGTCGCACTTGCAACCAATACGACCAACGAGGCAGTCAACCGAAATTTGTAATTTCGAAGTTCCTAGACAACTTTGCATAGACAAACAAAGTGTATTTTTAAGCGTCCCTGCTGGGAACGAGCGGAAAAAACACTCGACCAGCTCGCTTTGATTGCCGCTTGTAGTGGAATCGTCAAATGGCCCGAGCGAGTTAGTGAAAAATTTATAGCGTTCCCCTCGAAAGTGCTGAAAGGCTCGTCGACAACGGAAATTGTTTTGGGGACACTCATTAATGAGGTACGCTTTATTCATGTATCATGAGTGGCGAGAACATTGAACGTGTCGAATAACATAATGAATGACTTGTTACGTTACAAAAACGTTTGCGCGTGATTTGTATAGTGGTATGATAAAATTGTTCGCTTAAAAATATTTGTCAAAATTTTTTTTCGTGTAAAACGATTAAGGCACGTGTTAATTTAAAGAGAATGTCTTACAGGTGGTTCATAAAAAGATTATATGTAGTTGAATACTGTTTACATATATTTACAGATAAATGCGCCAGTAGACATATTCGTCTGCCTATATTATACGCTTAAACAGGCATGGTCAATATTTCAGCTTTGCTAATGAAGGCACCCATGCCTTTTAAATTTAATATAACCGGTATAGGTAATAGTGAAATAAAAAATTACGAATAAACCTGCACACCGGAAGTCGCGATCGCAAACACATAAAATATAGCTCCACAAGTTTGGGCGGAAACACTCGTGATCCAATCGTGTATTTTTTATAGAGAGCACTTTAACAAATCGCCACTTACGAACAAAAAACGCCCGGGCCGGCCGCCCCGGCTGCCGTTCGTGGCGGGTCCGCCCAACACAACTGCGCTCGACGAATTGGGAAAATTGATGACGCTGCACTCCGACCGCTGAACGACTTGTCAACAATGGGACATTTCTACAATTCATTGCCACGTCCGATTTATTAACATTCAAACTGTTACTGCACGACGAGGCAGATTGACTTGTACCTCGTGATGTGATATAATAATAAAACAGTACCTTTGTTTTAGTACAATACAGAAACATCGTAAACAACGATAATGTGTAAGATATAAATATTTTGCGGAGTACTTAACTATCATAACACAAATTGTGATTCCAATTGCAATTCATTGGAAACATAGCAATTGTTGTAAAAATAATAGTGCTTATTATGAAATTAAATTTGTTTGTACATTATTTGTTTATTCAATTTAATCCCTGAAAATTTAGGCAGAGTAGTGTATTTATTTCACTTTCACGTTTCACCAGTTACGTTTACGTCATATTATATAATAAATTCCATGCCATGCCCTATGGCCATGCATCGATGACAAATTCAAACTCCGAGCCACTACAAGAAATTTTAAATTCGAAAAATTGTGATCCCCGATATGATAATCCCCGACGAGGTAGACAGAAGAGTGTAGCAAACTCGCACGTTTCATCGTTACGTTACTTTACGTTACGTTTACGTTTCACTATGGAATAAGTGGTGAGGCTATGTCCATAAACCGGGCGTATAGCCAGACTACATTCCACTGCTAGAAAATCTAATTAAAAAAAAAACAATAGTTCCGACCAACGAGACACTATAGATAGCAGAAAGTACAGATACTTCAAATATCCAGAAAAGCTGTCTTACTGATTACATACATACAATTTTGAGATCATATTTAATGTTATTACATACACAAATCGTACGTTAAAGAATTTAATGTGCACTTAATTTGTGTCGTATTGCTCGCTAATTAATTTCTAACTAATTAAGCTGTAAATCCAATCAAATGCGTCAGTTACATAGGTTACTCTCAGAGATATGAACCAGAAGCATTTACCTTTTAGAAATATTTTTACTATTTTCGTTTGTTAATTTTAAAAATCGTAAGTAGACTCTTAAAGCATATTTAAAACAAAACATTGAAATTCGTTTTTAATTTTCATCGGGCTGCTCACTGGTGATATAAAACCGTATAACGAAATACAAATTACTAAGAATATAAAAAAGGAAATAAAGCAAAAATGATGTGGAGAACATTAAAATACACTCTAGTTTTATGTAAGTATACTTCATCATATCAAATATTTTACACAAGTTTCAATTCACGGAAAGCTATTTTGCTTATTTCAGAAATATTCATTAATTTTAATATAAAAATAATAGCGCTTTTCACTGAATGTTACTAAATTATATTAATGTTTATTCAAGGTTGTAATAAAATATTTACCTGTAATATTTTTTCGGCCTGAATTTTTATTTGAAACCATTTTAATTTTCAATTAGGAGCTTCTCACTTAGTTATTTTGCTTAATCTTCTCTATATTAAATTCACACTATCTGCGTTACATTTACGTCCCATTATGGAATAGGTCTGATCTAGCAGAATTCTAATTTTGATTTTTTACTAGAAAATTTGCTAATTATAATATTTTGTAGCGTTCGACCCGGGAATCGAACCTAGGACCTTTCGTTCGGCAGTCGCACTTGCAGCCAACACGACCAACGAAGCAATCAAATAATAAAAATAGACACTAAAAAGTATACAATAATAATAATAATAATAATAATAATAATAATAATTTTTTAGGGTTTTTGTTATGTAGCGAGCTAATAAAAGCAGGCCTGTATGAGGAGAAAATTAAAACATTGTTGACATTGAACGCCAAACGACCTATTGGAATAGTTTTGCGCAGTGGGTAAGGAAGAACAATGTTTATTTTTGGCTATATTTTCATAAGCCTTCCATTAGTTTCGTTCTTATGATACAGAAAAACAAATAATTATTGGCTTTTAATTAAACAAATAATTATCCACTTTTTATGTCAAATAGTGATAGTAATAATAGTTTAATAGTTCAAAAAACGGAGAAACAACATCAGAGGGCCCGGTGAAGAAGAATTGCGTGTGTTCAAAGATCTACGACCCTGTCTGCGCATCGAACGGAAAATCCTATTACAATCAGTGTCAGATGCAGTGTGATAGCCCCTCTGAGTCGCTTACGATTGTGCATTTAGGTAACTGTATACCTTACTGATTCACATGTACTGCGGCGCAATCGTATAGCAGTATATGAGGTTTTTCATTTAATGACAATAAAATATCATAAAATGCTTATTCTAATTATTTTATATGGACAATAAAATGAGTATTAAAGAAAAATCTTTATATAATTTTTGTTGTATATATCTCCTGTCATGTACTCTACACTGTATCAACCATGTAAGTTTTGAAATTATTATCTGCTTAATTACTCTTATGTTTATTATCTGTTACTGCCATCATCGGTTGTAACGAAAATTTGATGTAACCATAATAGGATTTTTTTTATCAATTCTAACATTGTAAAATTCTAACATTGTAAATCACTGTATCCATTTACACTGTTTACAGCCGTTGTTAGAGGCACCTTGCCGTTGTAAAGAGAATATTAATTTTATATTTCATAATTAAATAACTTGAAAGCAGTTCATGGCCGTCCAACCTTAACCAGACACTGTACACGATAAATTTAATTGGTTTTATTCCTATTAGTTTAATAAAAACTGTATAGAATTCAAGTACTTTAAATCACGAAACGATATTTAAGTTTAAATACTTCAAGGTAAAATAATATATAAACACACTTAAGAGTATTCAGTTCGTTTCTAATCCAATTATCTCAGACTCAGGGCGAGCGGTCGAGTTTAAACTACGCGAGTGTCTGAACAACTTCGGGAAATGAGCCGGAAACCTGGAACTCGAGTCGAATTAAAACGTTCCAGGTCGCATGGAGTAAATATATCTCGCTTTTTGTAGAACACAATTTTCTCTACGACTTCAAAGTTTGGACGACTCGTTTGTAATGTAAGAAATGCATCTATAGAACGTATGAAAATGCATCATCAACCCATTCCAGTCCTATGCTAGACACAGGCCTCGATCTTCAGATCTTCTCATCCAAACGCTGCCAGCCACTTTGCACATATCACTCCACACAGCTGAAGGGTACCCTGCGCTACATTTGCCCAGACGCGGTACCCACTCCAGAAAACGGATACTCCTCATGCTCGGGTGCGCTCTGCATTTGAAGACCAAATCCGTTGGTGATTGTATTTAAATTGTTGACGGTACATAAATAAGTGCATTAGCTTTGCAGTTCTGTGAGCTGCGCATGTGGCAGAACTTTGTTTCACGGATTTCGGCGACAAACGAACGTGCGAAGTAAACTTGTACTTGACTACACTGTCTTCCGTATGACTGTTTCAGACTGTTTGTAATACGTTTATCTCTGGTACTCAGGGTGCGAGGATGAGCTGAACTAGTCGTGAGTTTATAGAGTTTGTGGTAATAAATGTAGGTACACAAAAAAACACCAGTTGTATGTATAAATAGTATCGACGTTCGTCTAGGAACATATTAAATAATATATAATAACGATATGGATAAGATTCGTTCAATTTAAAAATAAAAATGCATAATCTTATGAATGTCTAATAGACACATATTGGTGAGACGATAACAGTTAGGCATCAAATTTTTACAAACTTTAGACTGAAGTCTATTTTCTCGTTAAATTTTCTCCATTTAATGTATTTTTAATAGACGCTGTTGGCACATAAGTGTTTGTGTTTTACATTATATAACATATGTATATCTCGGAAGGGGTAGGCAGAGGAGTATAATACTGCTGCTTTCCGTTATTTATATTATACGTCTCATAGAATTTTCGTAACTCTGTTTAATAAATTAAGTTGGATTTCAAATGGTTGCTTGAGATACGTCTAATTTACTAGACAACATATAAAGTAAGTGTTGATAAAACCGTTATTATTTGTAAGCTCATTTAAATGGGAGTTAATTTTTTCAAATTGAAAAGGGAACATTTCATTCAAGCGGTACAAGCTGAGAGCATAAAAAGGACACTGAAAAAAACGCGACCGTATAAACAAATTACTCAAACAAATACACCTAATTCGGCCATTTTTTCGTCACTCCAATGCTTGGGGATATTTTATTTCAGTGTGACAGAACGAAACAACAATTATTTTACTTTATCGCGGACCCGAGGTCCTTTATGGTGTTTATCTTACGGGAAATTGTAAAAGCGGGCCGTTTTCTGTTTTGTTTATCTTCGAGACCACGCGGGACACGTACCTATTTTTGTGACAAATCTTTCTCGTTTCGCTTACCAATTTGAAATGTTAGACTATGTACATTAGAAAATATTGTGGATTTTTTTATGAAATACTAGCTCCGTTTCAGCGCTTTTCATTTCTGTTTTTCATTTATATTATATTTCATTTATATTTATATTTATATATTTTCATTTATATAAAATGTAACCGGTGAGACGTGGGAGTGTTCTGGCATTCATGTACATACATACCTCTTCAGGGTAAAATTAATTTAACTATAATTTTTTTATTATGTATCATCATATATACACTAATAAATGAACAAATTTTAAAACAATTTACAACTTTTTGCAAACGCTTTTCTTTGAACGATGTCACAAATACTAAGCCTACTCAGCCTGATTAATGATATTATAAATATGATTAGAGGTTATTTAGTTATGTAAATATCCCCCTTATCGCTTTGTATCGTGAAAATATTACTTATAAATTAATTACATACGCCTGAATGGAAATCATCTTATAGCTTTACTTAAAATAGTTACAAACTAAATTAATTTCAATTATGTTAAATATTCGACATTCGCAGGATCACCGGTAGTCACTGGATGAGACAGGTAGAGGACCGAGCATCGTGGCACGCTCTGGGGGAGGCCTAAGTTCAGCAGTGGACAGCTATAGGCCGATGATGATGATGATGATGTTAAATATTTGTATTTTTAAATATACGCAAATTAGTAACGTATAATTAATGTAAATGAATATTTTCAACGTTATAAATACAACGCTACTAATCGAAATTAAAATATTCATTAACTTTAATTAGTAACATCGAAGCTGTAAGATTTTCTGTTTCGTTCCTAATTACCGCGCTTAAAATTACACAGGTAAAATTAAATATTTCGTAGCCACAAGACATTGCCGTTCACCAAAATGTAGGAAATAATTAAAACATAATAACGTCCTTTTTATCAGAATGAAGATGACTCAGAAAGTATGTACTTTTAATGTGTTGACTGATGGAGGGAGACCGATTTACTTAGTAAAACCGGAAAAAAAACATTCGTCTAGCGGGCTTAATAATTATAGTGTAACACTTACGAAACATTTAACAATAATATCCTATTTAGAGAGGGTGGTAAGCAATTTCAAGATCCAGGCAATGATCAGGATAAAAACTAAATTGTATTTGACCATAATGCTAATGATAGAACTTTGGTTCCAATTTAACTTGGCACGTAATTTGCACCCATCAATAAATGATTTAATGATCATGATTATAAAATTGTAAATAATAATAAAGTAAAGTCTTAGATATTATGTCACGCTATGCCATTGTACGTAGGTAGACTTATTATCCTAGAGACCATTCTTGAGAATACTATGGTATGCCAGGCTTCTTTATAATGTTTTCCTTCTTTATTACAGCAACTAATATCTTATAGCAATAGAACAAGATTCTTGGTTCAAAATCTCAAATCGGACACTAGTGAATTTGGCTTGTATTACTGGTAAATACTCAGAATCTGGATATGTGCTCTGTGTGTGGCAATAGATTCATCAGCTATTCTCTAGTAGGACGTAAACGTAACTGTTGAAACGTGGTAGTGCGTTGCACACCTCTGCTTGCCTCGTTGTGAATTGCAACCGTAATTTTATGTTACGTAGGAAAATAACGAATCTTTTCGTTGTAAAATATAACTGTAATATTTTTACGGCGTTGTATAACGGCACCGACTAATATATAATTGTGAAGCGACGACGACTAACTTGTACAGATTATGGAGATAAATTACTTTAGCAAATAATGGAGCATCTAGGAAAGGACCGAACAACTTGTCGCCGTGAAAGATTTACTTAACATTGTTACTTTGCTTAATAAGAGTTTTAGTAAAGTACTTTGTTTTCTATATACAGTTGTGAGATAATATTTCTCTTCTCGTGCAAGACCGTTTGGACACTAAGATGCGAGTATTTTCATTCAGGTGTATTTTGTCTAGTTTCTTTGCATGGGTATGTTACCATTAGTTACCTGCTAGTGCACTCATTTTCACTGATGAGCTTTACATATGAATATATTTACTTATTCCTGAACAAAGTGCTCTTCTTTTCTCTCTGCATTGAACGCTATACACCATTATCGTCTGAACACGCTAACGTGAGAACGTAATAAAGTTTTATAATTACACTTTATGAATGCCTCGTTGGTCGTGTTGGTTGTAAGTGCAACTGCCGGTAGGGATGTCCCGAGTTTGATTTCCGGGTCGAACACTACAGTTTTGTAATTTAGATTTTCTATTAGTGGTTCGGAGTCTGGATATGTGCCCGATGCATGGCAATAGGCTCACCACCTATTCCATGGTGGGACGTAAACCTAACTGGTGAAACGTGGAGTGTTCTGAATTCGTTTGCGTTCTTCTTCGGGGACTACAGGTGTGAAGTTAGGTAAATAATATTTTATTTGAGTTTGAGTGAGTAGGCGGCCGCTATTTTTAGCTAAAGGAATTTGTTCTGAGGTTAAGAAATTACGTTTTGAAAAAAAAAACATCTCTTTTATCTAATCTTTTACTTTGATGTTTCTTATAAATTATAAACGTGTTTTTTCATTACATCGCCAGAATTTATTACAAGCGGTTATTGATATTTATATAATATATAGAAAATATTTTTTTCTTCGTTTGATTTTATATCATGGAGATCGGCTGTACGTATTTTTATGAGACAGCTTGAAACATGAAGGTAATGTGAAATACTGTTTGATTTATTTAGCTTCGATTGAGTTTAATAACGAAAAGTTTATAAAGAACAGGTTTTTTAAAAGTTCTAGGAGTTTGGATGTCAATACGAGTACTTCTGCGAGGATTTGGGTTCAAACATTGCCAACCACCTCTGTTTATTCTGTAAGGAGCGTTATTATGATTACATAGAACTTGCTACCTCCGCGAAGCAAAATACCGTAACATTTTCTAAAGCTAGTGAGACCCTTCCACATGCACTAGTCCAGGGTGACAGAATGTGACCTGAAATATTCATATTCTAGGAAGAAAACTTAGAATCTTGTGAACAAAGTTAAAGATTAGTTTATTACATGATATAAATTATGATAGCCTCGTCGTGTTGGTTGCAAGTGCCACTGCCGATCGAGAGATCCTGGGTTCAAATACCAGGTGGGGTATAATATTGGATCTAATTAATTTTAATATTCAAACATAAATTTTTAAAACCGGCTCGGAGTGGCGGTTTACGATTGGTTTATATCGTTGAGTTTTACAGAAATATTAGTTTTTGGATTTCTAAACGACAGATGTCTGATCGATAGTGTAATTTTTTTAAAAAGCTTTATCTGATTTAGAAAGTGGAGCGCAGTTTTATTTTTGCTGTTACAATTATATATGAAATTATTGTGTAAAGAATAAAGTTTGGTACAATTATACTATGAAATATATTAAGTATTCATTATTCAAACATTTTATATAACAACATTTTAATTTGTTACATTTTCTTTTTACCTTCAGACCTCGAAGCGAAGCGCACCGGGGAATGTCTATCTACATAACATTAACACGAAACTCAGCTTACAAACGGCTACTAGTTGAAAGTAACCATCTCGTTGTGAGAGGTCCGACCACATTTAATTACTTCAAACACGGGCGCAACTCTGGAATTATAATAAAGCAAATCCACATTTGGATCGGCCGCACTCAGACATAGAGGACTCGATTACTAGATGCAGCGATAGTTTACACTGTGAATTTCAAATAGTGTGAATCGTTCATATATCTTTTAAACCATATCTGAAATAGCGTTTTATAATTTATTATTGGTTATAGAACTTTGACCGTTCAGAAAAAAAAATTATTCACGAATATGATCGACGTTCTTTGTCGATCATATTTGTGTTCAACATCGTTTGAGAGTGTTCTGCATTCCTCTGCCTACCTCCTTGGGGATTACAGGCGTGAAGTTACGTTTAGGATCGACGTTTGCGACTAGAAATGCTTTGAGGCAGCGACTTGGGCGTACGACACATTTGGCAGTAAATATTTGCGTATTGTGGCAGTTATGACGGACACATTTCAGAAGCTATATTATGTTATGAGAAGTCAGAATATCCACCAAAAATGTAAAATGCGATTATATTTTGTACTGCGCAAAAAGCTTTACATTTTTTATGAAACCTTTATATGTTGCAGCCAAATCAAGATTATTTCGTTAAGATGGCATCTATAATATGTTTCATTTTTTTATAAATTAGGCCAATATTATTTATATTTTGAACTTTTTCTGTAAAAATACAATAATTACAATTCACGTTGTGTCTTCGATGCTAAGCTATGAACCTTGGTAAAATTTAAAATAAAAGCACGTGGAAAACGAACGCTTGCTTATGTCTTAACCCAATCGCCTTAGAGGGTTGCGTCAACTCCGCTCTA
Organism: Mysoria ambigua; assembly: GCA_018245875.1. NCBI lineage: Eukaryota > Metazoa > Arthropoda > Insecta > Lepidoptera > Hesperiidae > Mysoria > Mysoria ambigua. Next base: position 17,352 of record DWEI01000832.1, read on the forward strand.
TGACCAGCTAGCGTTGATCCGGCCCCTTCCGTGGCGATTAACTTAACTGATTGCGTCACTGCGGTGTCCCTTAGTGCTTGTGAACTAATCCGTTGCAATTACTTCCTATCTGCGGTATGTAATTACGACAAAATTTCACTGATCTATGAAAAATACAGATGCGCCGGTGGTCTAATTATATTTAATAATGTTAGTTTTTAGCGAATTTCTTTCGTGATGTTCAAATAGAAAATGCTTTGGTGAACTTATTGTATAGAATACCAGTAGGATTCGGACATCGTTGTCATCATAAATCTTTCATCGATCAACGGCTGTATATGGGTGTGCTTACTGAATGCTTGCGTTCGTACCACACTGTGCTTCGCTGTTAGCATGTACTCGAGTACCAAAGCGTTACTTGTAGTCGACGTAACAAACTACATTAGACTCTTGAGGATTGCATTGGATTGGATTAAAAGGTACGTTGAATTAATCTAGACAGAATAATGTTTACGTTGTTTAACATTGAAGTTTAAATTTACCTATACGTAGTGTGCAATTTAATTGTGTGTATGTGTGTAAATTTACCTATACTTACATACATATATATCTTCACGTCAGGTCCCTTACGGGGTAGGCAGAGAGCACGGAGTGCCATATCTCTATCCTTACAGACCTGCGGCGCCTCCTCCACATTCATAACTCTTTTCATACATGCACGCCGGTTATATTTACCTTTATTTATTTATTTAATTTTATCCTTTATTGTTTTTAACAAAGGGCGGACTTATTGCGGTCTATTGGTATTTTCTACCAGTCAACCCAGGTGATGATGAGAAGTTGGGGTAGACACTTTGTATATGAAGATCAGGACCTAGAATAATCTAGTTAATATTAACATTTAGGCCAATTATTACAACAGTTTTGTAAGTGTATGTTTCTAGAAGATTCTATATAGTAATATTACTGTAACCTTGTGTAAAAAAATTCATTTTAAAGTAAATAGCCAAAAGTTATTTGCTTTACTCCTGATCAAATAAACATATGAAACACCAAGGTCATCGGATCTGATTGAACGTCTGGTTTCAAACGGAAAAGTCAATCACTTTTAGTCATTTATTAACAAATCCACTTCCCAAACTTATTAAAAATTGATGCAGATCCCTCTTCTAACGATTGTGACGCCCTTCAATTTAAGACACTTGAACTGGCAGATGTTGATGTAGCTCCTGTTGTTGGAGGCGCACAGCGGGAAGTACACGTTGGGGCACTCCTCGCAGGTGCGGTACGACGCGAGCGGCGGAAGGAGGTACATGTTCCTGCCGGTCGTGGACGTCCAGCGCGCCGGGCGGACGTGCAGCCGTTGGGTGGAAAACATCAGTACGACGACTGCAATTGACGAAAAACTCGAATATATGAAATGTAACGTCGAAAAATGTGTAATTATTAATTAACTTTTTTAAATTAATATGTGCGATATACGTTATCAATAGTATTTTTATTCAGGGGCAATGTTTTTTTTATTTGTGTAAACGTTATTGATAACCAAAAACTGTTATAAAGGGCGGTACTCGATACCTCATTGTATTCTCTCCCAATAAACCCAATTGTCTACACATTTTTATTAAAATACGTATCGTGGACAAAATCGTGGCAGGAACAGTGTTAAGTATAAGGTGTAGCAATTTTGGTTTTTAAATTATCTTATTATCTATCTATATCTTCACGCCAGGTCCCTTACGGGGTAGGCAGAGAGCACGGAGTGCCAAATATCTCTATCCTT
>DWEI01000833.1:0-19110 GCA_018245875.1 Mysoria ambigua
TTCGACCCGGGAATCGAACCCGGGACCTCCCGATCGGCAGTCGCACCTGCAACCAACACGACAATCGAGGCAGTCACTAGATACAGTTCCAATTAATAACAATTTCTTAATATGAATTAAAATAGCTGTAATATTTTGCTGTTTTTCTAATGTGGACCGATCCTTTCGTATTGCTTTACATAAAGCTCTACACGAAAGATAAGAATTGGATTGTGTCAATGCTCTATTTAGCTCCCAGTAACACAAATAAAACTGTTGAACCTAGCCTATGAGCATTATCCAAAGCTTCATGTCCTTTGTGTGAACTACATACAAACTACAGAAATTTCACCGTAAAGAAGTTAAATAAACAGGAAAAATGTGTGTGTAAATAATATTTCACAGTTAACATAAAGCAAAGAAGATAAACAATGATTCCACTAAAGATTTATGAAGTTACACATCATTTTAAGCAAATAAATCATAAATCTACCAACAACAGTGGAACAGGACCGACGAGTACAAAGGAATATTTTTGTGTAGATGACCCCGCCATCTGTTGAGCGTAATAGCAAGCCCACTAAAAATCTCCATCAACAGATGATAGGTGATGACAGTTTTATGTAGCAGGGCGGCGCGCGCGCAACTCGACATAGACAAATAGTAGACAGAGCGGCCATTTTCTTACAAGTTATAAATAAAGTTTTAGCATTTAAGTTTCACTGTTAAGTTTATTACATGTAAAATATTTAAGGTATTTTTTTATGTGATAATATAGAATCGTATTTAAAACAATATTTATTTTGTTTTCTTATATAGTAAGCTTTCTTATATAGCAAGGATATAGGTACTTTAAAGATAGTTTTGAAAGACGTAAATTTGAACTTAGTTTTTTCCTTCCTTTTGCAACAAATCTAAATATTATAATATTTATGGAAATGGCCACAACGTAGCAGCTACAATAACCTGTCACCGTTTTTCATTCATTAAAAAACAGAACGTCAATCAATTTTTTTTTATATTTTAATTACAATTCTTTATAACTTTCTAGAATTATGTTCTTGTTTTTTTTTCATTACTAAATATGTAGTGTTGCATATCTGTCGTCATTGTGTAATCTATCCCAACGATCCTATCACGTCATTTATCTATTACGCAATAAATAATGATTGTGTCATTTTTATTGTTATTTCAGACTCGTCTCTGGGAGTGATGGAAATGTTTCATTGTTTTATGTAAAATTGCCGTAAAATGTCACTGGTTAATAAGAGGTCTTATACAATTGCATCAAAAATAACGTTATCCATTCAAGTTTTTTATTTATTTTTAATCTTAAAGTACAGAAATACGTATGTATAGAGTTTGTGGACGTCAATATCATATTGACATGAACGATACAATGTTAGCAAAATGATATAAACACAGTATGGAACAATATTTGATAAAATGTAAATGAGGTTCAATTAACATGTTTGCAGCCAACAATGTCTATCGAATAATTATTAAATTAATGAACACAATTCGGAAAACACTATATGCAAATTTTAATTACAGCGAAACATCCAAAATTGTTTTTACTTCTTAACTCATATCCACGATATAATCATGTTCAAATTTGAAGATAAATCAGTAAGTCTATCAGTAAGTCAGTAAGTCTATTCTATAAAAAGTTTGGAATATGATAAAAAACGCCAATTATTGATATATTAATAATAATAAATCATTGATACAATACAAAATTTAAAATGTTTTACTTACTTAAAGATTGGTTTATATTTTAATCAATTATTTAATTATACATGTCTCTAAGCTTAATCCATCTAATACGGGACTAACAGGTAATTAACATCTATAGGTTGTACTCAAATTCTATTCCCAGCTTTATAGCTGTTTATTTAACTGTCTACGATCATGAGTAATCTGGAATTTTCTTTACAAGTGTACAATACATTTTATGTTGACTGTACCAATACACTGTAATGCGTGTCTCCGTCACAGAATGCAACTGCAATGGGCACGCGCGCCGCTGCCGGTTCAACATGGAGCTGTACAAGCTGTCGGGGCGCGCGAGCGGCGGCGTGTGCCTCAAGTGCCGGCACTACACCGCCGGCCGCCACTGCCACTACTGCCGCGAGGGGTACTACCGCGACCCCGCCAAGCCGATCACGCACAAGAAGGCCTGCAAACGTGAGTGTTGCCGCGACACGTCCACATTCATAAAACTGTTTTGTGTCTTTTCTAACTTCAAGCGCGATTATACCCCTGTATATTATTATAGACGCTGTAAATCTATTGGGATAAAGTCGATAGTTAAATTTTCGTTGTTCTTTGATATGCGAACAAACCTCAACGTGAATAAGTTCTTTGAACAAACTGAAATAGGTGCCGTTGAATCTTTATAGTTAAGTACTCGTAGCTCTAGTAAGAGTATTGGTCATGATGTTACACATGTCAGGCTCAACTTCAGGAGTGCATAATATTAGCAGCAAATATCTAGGAGTGGCAGTGACTAATTGAACTTGGACTTAACTTTACGTAACCTCTCATAGTTCTATTTAACTGCATAGAAAGCCACACTCTTCTTACATAGATACGATAAAATGTAAACAAAACTTATTAGGTACGTAGCTGGTTCAAATTTATAGTCAAAGAAAAAGAGTATTGATTATGAAATGCAAACACTTATTTAAAAATAATTGTTACATATAAAATCGTAAATGCAAAGAAGCGATAAAATTTTATCTGTGTACGCGGAATAAGATTTTTTCTTAATGTATGTTTTGACACTATACATACAGCACTTTCCTTTAATAAAACAGGGGACATAACACATGCATGTATTCGTGAACGGGAATGAACTGTTCCAAACAGGTGTAAACCGGTTTTACGACGCCATTTAATTCATTTTTATACGGGCCCGGCCCCCAGTTTACTTAGTTTTAACATAAAAGTAACACAGTGTTTTAATAAATTTTATAGTTTTAATAAACTTGTGGCGATGGCGTAAAATATTGTGCAATATAAATTGTAACGAGGTTAGGCGGTTCACACACGGAAGATAAGTCAAATGTGAGAACGAGTTTTAAATAAATAATTTGTTTGTAATAGCTGTGCCAATTTCTAACTATGTATAATAGTATTAACGTTCTTTAGTTTAAAAACAATAAATTCCATTATCGCCTCAAAAACAGTATTCGTGAATGTTAATACGAAGCATCACGCTCGTTCGTTGAAAATAATGCGCCTAGCTGACCATAGAATATCAGTTCTTCCCAGTATCTTATACCGCGCTGCAAGTTCTGTCGTTTACCTTTTTTCTCTCAACATCCCGCAACTATACTTAAAGAATTCATCAAACCCTTACATAACCTAATACGTGAGTGTTATGTTATTTTAGCTATTAAAAAGCCGTTTCTTTTGTAGCCAATTTATTGCTTTAAATCTACCTTGCCCCTAAAGTTGGGGTTTGTTAAATAATGATATCGATAAACTTTCATATTATCTGTCACATAATCTCAACAGAACTCCAATTTGTTTCGTACAGTAACCGCATGACCAGAGAAACTCTGGAGAGGTTAACATAACGACAAGCAATTTTCCACGACAATACAACTGAAATCGAACCCGAACCCAATTATCGGGATGTGGCCATGTGACCCCAATCTTTTGGGGTTATATGAGTCCCAGAAGTGTGACCCCAATATCGAGGGTCTATTGGTAGACGCGGTTGATTATATCGCAGACCGAAATATTGAGGGTAGTTCGCACGTTATTGTGAAACAGTTGCCTATTTCTCATTTTGTTTTTTGTTCAAGAAACGCTATTTAACTGCCAAAAGATTATTCTAAAATCTAGAGAGAGTTACCCAATTCCCATTTTCAACAAGTAGTTGATACCACGATTTAAACACTAGCAAAAAGATATCTAAATAAATTGATAATTGGACAGCAATCAGCGGAAGAGTGCGAAGAGAAACTAAAAAGATATACAATAAGTTAAGGACACCACGCAATGATATTCATTAGAAGAGGTCTACGTTCAGCAGTTGACTGATAGAAGCTTATGATAAAAAGACAACGAAAAAGTCCTACAATTCCTTTACATGAAAAGTTTGAATATTTTTAACACGAATTTCACGATTAGCTAATGCTTCTCGTAAACTTTAATTTCCATGCAATGCTTCTAAAGAGTTATTACACAGAGGACTGCGGTTTAACCATGTAGTTAGGGTTAAAAATAGTTATTTATAATCAAAAGAGGAATTCAGTGTAAAGTTTTAATAAGATATTTCGTTCAGCGAAACCCCTGTTCGCCAGCATGTATCCACTTTACAGATATTTATTTGTTAAAAGGAAAATGTGCAGGAAAACCCATAACGACCTCTCTGTCAGCCAGTCAGCAAACTACATCGGGTCCTTGGGGACCCATTTGGAAGGATGAACCTTATTCGTTCGTAGCACATTTTATGGGAAAACTATTCGTGAGGGATGGTCCTAGGCGTGTTCTTTTATTTGTTAGTTCTGTTACAAGTTTAGGGAGCAGTATCGCTATAAAAACGGACTTTGTTAGAAAGTATGTGGTGGAATAGATATTACTGTCAACCTTTTTATTGTTGAGTAAGGGTCTTCTCTGAAAAATAAAGGGGGCTAAGGCCCTAGTCTACCACGGTGGCCAAATGTGGTTTGACAAACATGACTAGTCTTCGAGAAGAAACGTAACGTAACTTCACGCCTCTAATCTCCGAAGAGGTAGGCACAGTAATACAGAACAGTCCCATGTTTCACCAGTTACATTTACGTGCCACTATGAAATATGCGGGTAGCGTATCGTCATGCATCGGACACATATACCAACTCCGTACCACTATTAGACAAACAAAATTAGAAAATTTTATAGTATTCGACCTGGGTATCGAACCCGGGATCTCCCGATCGGCAGTCGCACTTGCATGTAACACAACCAATAAGGCAATTTCTTCGAAAATACTATGTTTTTTTGAATGATAAGTGGCAACTGCAGTTTTGAACAAAACCACTTTTTCCACATATATATATATTATGGCAATTTTTCTAAACTTGTTAATATTTTATTTGTATTTGAAGCACGTCATGTCTGTGAGAATAGAGGCATTTGATATTCAGTGACCTCTGCCTGTGTCGGAAGAGACCCGAAACTTATTACTTATAATGTCTGCAGGATTGTAGAATTTAAATTAATCATTTTCATTGCTTCTAAGCTTGCGACTGCCACCCGGTGGGTGCGAGTGGGAAGACCTGCAACCAAACGAGCGGCCAGTGCCCCTGCAAGGACGGCGTGACCGGCACCACGTGTAACCGCTGCGCGAAGGGCTACCAGCAATCCAGGAGCCACATCGCACCTTGCATACGTAAGTACCGAAATACACCATTGAACTCTTGCTTCACATATACTAGAGAAGTACTCGTCACTATCGATAAGATATCAATCAAGGCAAAATTCAAATAAAATAATAAGAGATAAAAATACTCTGTTCCATTACAAATCTTAATCCAGAAAAATATTACAATTTAGAACGAAGTTGAAACTCACTTTAAATGTATTTATATTAATAAATCATTGATATTTTGCAAACCCTCCAAAAAATATTTTATTTTTGCTAATAAATATAACAAAAATTAATAAATAAGTATAAAACTTTTTACATAACAAACAGTAACAGTAACAACAACAGTAACAGTAACAGGAAACGTATATATCCCTAAAGATGACTAACCATTGGTGTCGTTTGGTCAGGTATCCCGCGGATAGTGACCGCGGTGCAGGCGATGGAGGCGGTGGACGCGGAGCCGGGCCGCGGTAAGTAGTAAGTGGACCTCATTGCACTCTCGCCCATCACTCCGCATGCCGGCACTCTGTTACGAACTTTTCACTTTGTCATTGTTAACCGTCCTCAAAAAAAGTACCACATGAAAGGTCGAGTGGTGTTTCGACAAATCTATAATAGATGGCACTACATGTGTTTATGAATCAAGATACGGGTAACTTGATCGCGCCTTAAAGCATTCATATCATCGCTGTAGGAATAAAAAGCTAAAATACTAATATTTTTCGCACAATGTTGAGTTTTTGTTAAGCCATATGACAATGTGATAAATGTTAAATTTTAATTTGTTACAGCGAAAAAAGTCGTAATGGAGTGCTTCTAAGAGTTGACTGTATTATTATTTAATAAAAGTAAATAACTGTTATTACTTACCTATTTTTTTCACAAGCTTTGCTCGCCTAGGGATGTATTTTTTTCAATCTATCAACAAAACGGATAAAAAATCTTGGACTAAATTGGTAATGAAATTAGATTTTCTAAAAAAGGTTGTAACTTTACCGGGAACATTTCTTTATGCTATGATGCCTTACTATACGAATTAAAAAATCATCAAATTTAAAATATTGAAATGCCAAATACCAGATATTGAGTACATAACTTTTTAGTAACTTCGTAACACAAATGATCCCCTGCACATTTTATTGTTTTATATCTTATTTACGATAATTGAACAGGCTATCGTTTTATGGTAATCAAACAGTATAAGCCTATGTCGAATCTAAATGCCTTAATTTTTTTCAATGATGCTAAATGAGTTTCCAATTACATTAATTCGATTTTGACCTGTTGCAGTAGAATTAAACTATTTCATTCTAAAAAGAAGGTAAAATTGCTTTTTCCGAGCTGTTTATGTTACCAATATAAGGACTACTTATAAGCATTTTCTACATTATATGCCTGTTTAGTTTAAGAAAATGGTGAGTAATTTCGGAACTTTTTACAGGCACTTTTTAACTGTTTTATTACACTCTATTGGATAATAAAAACAAAGAACAACCTAATGTTCTCCTCAGAACATTTCCGTTACTAACGAGGCGAGTGAAGCAGTTTATGAATACCTTATAACATTATTACCCAGCTGTAAAGTACAGTCGACTCATTCGTAATTAATTTGCACTTTATTTGTTAAGTGTTGCCAACTGGAAAATATTTATTTTTTTCTACTCTGTTTAAATGTTGCCAGTCCGGAATGTTTGTTTTTAACTTTTCCAAGAGTTTCTTTTCAGGCTTGTTCTAAAATTCATCGTCATGCCAAACTCATACCTTTTTCTTTTTGTTAATATTGTCAAGTGCCAAGTGAAAAGGTAACATTTTGTGTAACTTTATTTGTTATTGTTGTATGTACAGTGTTGTTCGTAATTGTTTCTTTAAATGTTGTTTTGTGGTTGTCGTTGATGTAGATGTTGTTTTTGTACAATGTCGTAAATGAAAAAGTTTTTAATTTACATTATTATATTCCTGTTGTTTGTAATCATACAAGTTTATAATTATACAATGCATTCGAAATTAATATGTTAACATTTACAGTTTTCAGACCATCAATTAGGAGGTACTGCTTTGTTTGATTTCAACTAAATACGACTATGTCTCCTGAATTTTCTATAAGACTAGCACGAGATATTTTCGTCACATATATTTTATTTTTATTGTCTCTCGCTCATTATTACGGCGGTTCACGTGCGTGTTGTCGGATACAGCGGCGGACCAGTGCGGGCGGTGCCGCGCCGGCGCTCGCACTCTAAGTCTCAACAAGTTCTGCAGCCGCGACTACGGTGAGTCTGTCTAGTGTGTGAACTATGTACGAACACGCGTGAAAGTGACCGAAGCTTCCTTTGGTGTATTGGCTTTGGTTATATGTACATAGCACCGTTGGTTATACGAAAAGGGGACGACTAAGTTTAGTGCTTTTTAATATGTATAACGGGAAAATTGGTTTTGGAAACTGTTTTGAAATATTTTTAAATATATATATTTGAATGCTTTCATATTTTTACACATATATCAGTTGGCATGAAGAAAACAATTATGATATTTATTTATTTAGAAAATGTACAAAAATTCATCTAAAATGTGTATGAGTCTGCGGAAATCTCGGCTTAGCAGTAAGTTCACTAAACGTTTACCAGCGGGTCAGTCAAATAGCAATATATTTAAGAATAGTAATATATTATGTAAAACGTACTGATAATAGGGAATAGAAAATAGTAAATACGTAGTGCAGATTCAAATAGTCGCGTATATTTCAGTCATAATGGGTCGGGTGGTCGGTCGCGAGGCGGCGGCGGCGGCGGGCGGCGAGGCGTGGGCGCGCCTGGCGCTGAGCGTGCAGGCCGTGTACAAGCGCGCGCCGCGGAGCCGCCTGCGCCGCGGCAACACCGCCCTCTACGTTCGCGCAAGGGACCTCGCTTGCAAGTGCCCCAAGATCAAGATTAACAAGTAAACAACTTAACGTTCACTTCTAGTGTATTGTAAGATAGTAGAAGGATATGTTAAAAATAGAATATAGCGGCAAAATAACGCTATGCGCGTTATTTTTGGAAGAAAAGTTTCTAACCTTTACGATCAAAAAATACTCGCTGCCTATCCGTAAGTTCAGTTCGTCTTTAATAAGACTTCCTATACATCCAAAAATGTATTATTTATTTGCCGGTTGTTCATAAGCATTGTGGCAAACAAAATGGATACATCAAAATGTTGTTGATTTGATTACAATGAAACGTATTTCTATCAACAGGTCCTACCTGATCCTAGGAGTGGAAAAAGAGGGAGCGTCGTCTGGTATGCCGGGATTGGCGGTGGGCGAGAGAACCTTACTTTTGGAGTGGAGGGATGATTGGCACCGGCGCATACGGCGCCTGCAGCGTCGCGCCATCAACTGCCACTAGCGCCATCCATCGCCTCTAGCGACATCTGCTACCGCTAGCGACATCTAAGAAGCTGCCTACTTCGAGAACCCATTCTCTAAATGAAGGGCGGTCTGTTTTTGATGTTCGATAGTAAGGTGTTCCGTCTATGTTCCGTGCAAATGAATTGATACGTAGTCTCAGACAATTTACTGCCATTGTTTAATCTGTCTATATCGATAAATACAATAGAGTCACTAGTCGTGTCGTGTGTAAAATATAACTAGATGTTTGTTTCTTTTTACTTTTAGAACTGGTTATGTAATTTCTTACAGTAACTCAGTACTTGGTTTCATTTAAAATCAATAATTATAATAGTGAATGGTTCTGCAGTTTTTTTTTAATTAAAAATTAGGCAGAACTTTTTGTTATATCAAGCTCATTATGTTTGTAATTTTGGAATTACTGTTGCATAAGTAGTTCTAAAAGTACGTTCTAATGATTTACAAACCAGCGTAATTTTTAACATTTTTATAATTGAATATTCTTCATGAAAATGCCAAAAATGGAAGACATTATGACTTCTAAAAAAATTTCTTCCTAGGATTTCGTTATGTAATATGCAATCAACAGCATAGTTTAGTATTCTTCTAACATTAATTGTTTAATAAACATAACAAAGTTACTTATCTGTGCTGTCGAATGTAAGTTAATATTATTAATTTATTTAAAAAAACTAGATTAATTCTAAGGATAACCGAAGTTTCGTTCCATTTCATGCATTTTTGTATAATTGTTACTTTGTAACCCCAATGGCCGTGTTAATATTGTTTTGGGTGTCGTCTACACTCGTATTAGCTGTCAGATGATTGCGCGTCAACTGTCAGACGTGTGTCAAATTGACAAATCACGCGCGCTTTTGACGGGTAATGGGCCTACATTTTTCTTTATGATTGTACAATATAGATTTAGGTGATTAAAGCAAGGATTCATCCGCATAGTCATAATGGTTTAACGTACCTCATTTTTTAAGTATGTATTGTTAAGAGTTACATATTAATAATTTATAGTGACATTGGTTATGCCGTTTGATGAGTAATATTTGTGCGAGATCACAGTTTGAAATTTCTTGCCAAAGTATCAAACAAAACGGTATGTACTAAGTACTCGAAGCCCTCGTAAGCCCAGTCCCGCTTGGTTAGACGATTTACAGTAATTTCCTGAACAATATACATCGCCTAATTGAAGGTGTGTACAGTATTATTAGCTTTACTAAAGTTAATTAAGACTTTCTAGTTTGAAAACGCGTAGATTGATATTTAAACTCACCTTTGATTTGAAGCTAAAACTATTTTTTTTTCTTTAGTCGTCTTAACGTCTTTTGTATCGTCAATTTCTGTACGTCATAACGATGGTATCAACAAGAGAACAGAGCAATTAGTTTTGCCTTGACATGGTATTTATTTTAACAGTATTGTAGGAAGTATTCTTGTGACTAGCAATATTAATGAATTCAACGTACGGTTGACGCTATAATAGCTCATTTATTTTGAACACTGATAGAAATATTTTTTTTCTGTTCGGATAAAAACATTTTATTGATGTAACGAAAGTAAATAAGTTATTATAAATATTAAAAAATATATGTCCAGGTTCGTTATGTAAACAAATATGCAATTTGCGTTGAGAAAATAATACAGGCGCCATTATTTTCAGACAAAGAGCACACTTAAGTAATCAAACCCAATTGAGATGTCAAAATTATATACGCGATCGCAAGTACGGTTAAATGTAGGATGTCCACACGATAGGACGACTTTCTAATTTGACTCGAGTGGATACAGGCGAACGGTCAGCAATTTTTCCATTTTATTGGAAAGTTAACCTATCTCATGGTGATTTATTGTTTATTTATATTTTTCACGTATGGAGCATTATTAAGAAACCATAACTTATCAAAAAATAATTGCGTACGATAAAATTTCATAGATAACATTCATGTTTAACAATAATTCGATAACAATGTTTATAAAAATCATGACAAAAAATAGAAACTACGTCTATCATAACTGACATTCATAAATTCTTGTGCACTATTAGTCTATTGTCATGAACACTATTGTAATGATAACATTCATGTTTAACAATAATCCGATAACAATGTTTATAAAATCATGACAAAAAATAGAAACTACGTCTATCATAACTGACATTCATAAATTCTTGTGCACTATTAGTCTATTGTCATGAACACTGATAAACTCGTATAGCTACGTAAATACAGAAATTAACATGATTAAACAATACATATATTTCATATTTCATACACATTTCATCATCAATACACATATCACTCAGATATATACAATGAAAAAGTCATCCCCCCACAATATCAGAAAACCTGGCAACACCAGTGGAACACAATACAACAAATCATCCCGCGGCATGTAAACGGTTCACAATAATCCATTGTGGGTGCCCGCCGCGAGCGCTCCGCAACAAACACAGGCATAGGAACATGGTCATAACTCGCAGATGGTCCGTTTCGATCGATCCGACCGATCGTTAGTCGTCATTTGAACTGAATGTGTACTGCTACGCGAACGAAGTATCCACGAACAATCATTTTTTATAGAAAATGTCAGACCCTATAACATAGAGTCAATTGTGGTCTCTGAATCCAATAGCTACTTGGAAAAGTATAATACAATGCAATCCCAGATATAACTATTAGCTAAAGTTACCTTAAATAGTAAAAAAAAGTAAACAGACAGGAATAATAAATATCGCGGTTTCCGTTTAAATTCTCCCGCCACAAAATGTAATATTGTCGATGGTCTACGCGTTTTAAAACTGAAAAGTGTATAATCGTTTAGATATCGTATTTAAAATCGAATAGACGTTTCGCTTGATCGTATCACTACGGTTTGTAAAAAGTGTATTTAGTTGTAGATCTATCTATTAACCTGTTTCTAGTTATGCATATCTCTAGATTTCGTAATTTGTACGTAGGAATGAGTTTTTGCACGCTGTTTTATACTCTATGGGTGAATTATCAAGTTATGTGTACAATAGGTATTGAATAATAATAATAATGATAATATGTTATATTTATAATGTCGAATGTTTAGCAAATGTTTTCCTGATAATATTGAAATTTCTCTTAAATATGGCCGCCGGCGTGCAAAAATGTATTTCAAAGAATTATCATTATTATAAGATAGTAACAAATATTAAAGGTATCGTAGGGCGTTGGTTTCTAATTAACATGTGTATATTATTTTGTTTCTTTTATTTATTGAGTTAATTGGCTACAGTTAAATGTTGCCGTTTTAATTCCTCCTTTGCGTAAAAAAATAATTTTTGCTAAAATTTATAAATATTATGTATTCATTAAGTGGTATTACAAACATTAATAAACTCCATTAAATAATTAGAAAACTTTAATGAAAGGTAATCGTCTAAGCGTTATTTAAATAATAAACTAAATATATGACGCACAATTAAGGCCTACATTTTGCTTGAAGTGGCGTTAATGTGAAAAAAAAGTTATGTAGGTACCTTTTCAACAAAGTTATTTGAGAATATGTCGTTCACGCGTGAATTACTTTGCAAGAAAGTATAATTGTAATGAAACTTAATGCTTAGGTTATACTTATTTTTATTATAAGGAATGTCAATTGATATTTCAAGGGTCTCTCGTTTGCAGTTTAATGGCACTATTTTATTTTGCAATTAATTAATTAAACATACCAATAGCTGACATGTAGCACCAAGCTTAAGACTTAGCGTTTTAAAGTTAAACTGAATAATAGAGGCATACCTTATGTTGGTTTATATAGTGTCGCGATAAAATTATAAAGGAAATTGCAATTAAAATGACCCGGAACCAACGAGGCACTGAACTGTTTCCCAACAAACCAAAAACAATTTTTCTTTTTTTTATATGAGTATAAAATAAAAGAAATGATTGTCTATGGTTTCGTTTGAATGTTGGTAAAGCACTTGTGAACTTGAATTGTGTTATGATACCCTGCTCCTGTGATGTAATAAATGTTATTGGTTATATTTATTTAAAATAAAACTACTTAATATACGGTATTGATGTTTTCTTTTTACTTATAATTCTAAGACAAACCAAAATAAATTATGTTTATTATATATCTACGTGTATGAAAGTCTTATATAAACAAAATACGACTCAGCCAATATATCTGCCACAAATTTTGAAACTCTGTTTCATGTCTTCAGGCTTTACTGATAATTCGTATTGAACCGTTTAAAGTTCATCACAGACAAAATCAAAGTCGCATAATAATTTAGTTACTCACAGATTAATATATTTTATTAAAATTATTTAATTAAATATATATTATTAAAACAGTCGTAATTCTTAAGTCTTACTGTGTCAAAATGTAATTTTAATTTACATAAATTTCAATTGCAATAAAATAAAATAGCAGGCTACATAAAAACTATTAAACATCTGCATGTAAAAAGTAATACGTCACGCCAATTTCCAAGTACATAAATCATAAGTTTTCGTTTTCAATTTCAGTCGGAAATAAATAGTGTTATCTACACCTTTACATATTTAATGGTCGTTTTCTTTACAAAATAGCTTACAAAACAACACCGTAATCCCCCATTTCATGTTTCACTTTAATCAAAATGCATTCCAACACGTATTTTTCTACATCCGACATCCTTCCTAGGCACGTAAAAAACGCATAAATTAGCGACCAAAAACAATAAAACACTTGTACCCGCTGACGGCTGGCAACTCTAGCTGATTTCCCTGAGGGTTGCCACCCTTAACATTGCTGAACGAATGGGCAACACTTAATTTATTTGATGATACCTCCTTGCCCCGAAAACGCTAGAAACATACTATTGAAGGGTGTACGTTGAGAAATGTGAAGAAATTTGGTTATACAACGTAACAACACGCCTGTAATCCCAGGAGAGGTATGCAGAGGAGTGTAGTTCACTCCCAGGTTTCACTAGTTACGTTTACGTCCCAATTTGGAATAGGTGGTTAGCTTATTAATTTTGCTGTATGAAATTTGATGCGTCATTTGATAAAATATCTCATATTTTTTTATTTTATGGATACCATGAATAAGCTAGAAGCCACTTTCAATGGTAACAGAAACTTTAAAATACACATGACAGAGAATTAATCACAATGTCTACTTTGTTTTGTACACCTGATAGAACTTTGTTTACATTTTGACAAATATCTTTATAGTTGACGCAACCATATGCTTGTAATCTTTAAAGTGGGAGGCAGAGCAGTATAGTACACTCTCACGTTTCACCAGCCACGTTACATCCCAAAATGATTCCTATTGTCATGTACCGGACACACAGCCACATTTCAAAGTTTGACGTTTGAACTCGAGATCTGTCGATCGACAGTCGTGCTTGCGACCGCTCGATCAACGAGACAGTAAATTATATTAAGTCTGATGAATATTTTAAATCCTTTCTAACATACAACCAGGCGCCAAAGTAAAGGTTTCGCTATATAATTGAACAAATGTCCGTAACACGTAGTCGCTTTATTGACTATTCTTATTCTTACTCATGCATAGCACTCGGAGAATCTTCTACAGCCAACAAACGTGGAATTTAAATATATCGGTTATGACGTAGAAATAAAAAAAATATTTTCTAAATTTGAATTCCTAGTAATAGCTCGTAGTCTGGATTTATGTATAGCAATATTCACACCTATCTATGCGTCATACAACATATGTAATATAGCACAGTAGTACTACACACCTATGCCTACCCCTTCGGCGAAAAATAGGTGAGATATTATGTATGTAAACCACGTGTGTATTTATAAAAAAACGAGCAAGTAATAGTAGACAGCCCCGTAGTACCGACCTGATCGAGGCCCAAGTATAAATTGTAGTAACAGCAGAATTGATACCGACCATTGTGTCGAAATGCGCAGTTTATTCCGTGCGGATTAATCAGGCATTGTTCGCTAATCGGGTCACAAAATGCAGAAATGGTTCGGAATACAGTTTTGCTAATGTACATCAAGTTATCACAGCCACCGACCACAAGATGGTGAGTGGTCACAGTCACCTGCAAATATAAAAAACTAGGGCGAAAAGTAAATGCAATAACACAATATTCACTATGTGATTTTAGCCTGTTTGCGTGTTCCACCCTATTGTGATTTGGGCGTCGAAATTACGTCCACTCGACCCCATTCTCCGATCTGGTTGAGTTCTTCGATCTTCCAATACAGATGTCAATTACAAATCCGATACACATGTGAAGAAAATTGTTTCCTACCCATTCCTAGACATTCTTTAAATGAAATATACAAAATTTATTAAAAGTTTATAATTTATAAACAATTTTTAATTTTGCCAACTATTATTTTAATAGTAAGTTAATAATATGCATTATCCTACGTTTCATTTGATTCACCAGAAACATAATCTCATTTCAAAACAACTGTAAAATTTTACAGCTGTTACATTTTCTTTAATAATGCTTCCTTTTCATTCTAAGTAATTTTTAATTACTCATTTTCCATTTCGTTACATAACATTTCTCAACCGCCGCGATAACGCCCGCGCGCTCATTACGAACACAATTGTTGTTTGTTATAAATCGTTACGTTTGTTATAAATTATTACAATCGATGTGCCGGAACACCTGTTACAAATTAATGTGAACATTTATTAAGCGGAAACGATTTATTGTTTACGACCACGACACGACAAATCACTGTAAATGACGCGTAACGATTTAGTATGAAATAAACGATACGACGAAAACTCGTGAGCTATGATTTATAATGTCACAATTTATGCAGTATTATTTTAATGATTTTAATTTATACGATGTTCAAGGAGATCCTGTTCTTCACATTTTTTAAACCAATCGAAACTGATTTGACTGGATCGCACTGGATCTCAAAATTATTTAATTATATTTTATATGGAAGTTCAAGTTTGGGTGTGCGTGAAATTCAAATAATACATTATAAAAGTGTTAGCGTTTGTTTGTTTTAAAGTAGCATTACACTTCGCTGCCAGTTTTTATGGAACTTGTGTTTTTATTAATTAAAATTACAATCATACCATGATTGTGATAAATAGGGTGAAATCTAACAACTCCGAAATCTTCGACACCGACATGCATGTATGAAGACTAGGACGAATGTAGAGGAAGGTGTGTAAGTACAGAGATCTCTTTCGTCGAGTCGATACCTGATCGTGACTCGGAATTTTAAACCAAATACATAATTTAGTTAACTCTTGTTTAAAATGAAAAACCTGCCAATTGCATACTGCGAAGCAAAGAAACAGGGCTGAGATTCTACCACCAATTGTCTCTTACAAGAGACGCTTATGTCTCATAATAGCAATTGGTTGTGTAATATTTGCAAGTTTTACATACAAAACAAAAGAAGACTTAGTTATATTATTAGATTGTTTGAAAAAATATTTTATCTTTTTTTAACTCTTGTTTTATTAAATTATTAAATCTTATTTTCACTCTTTACCAGTCCAGTTTAAAGACAGTTTAACAAAATCGTCGTACATTGTGCAGACGTTATATTCTGGAATCCTGTTCGTATAGCTTGTCGACTGTGATGCATAACTGTGTAAAGTACTCCCAGTTTCTCTAATACTATGCAAGATCATAAGATTATGTCGTACCAATTGAGTAGGAATATTAAATGTTGTGCCTTTTTAATAATACAGTATTAGAAAACATTTTAACACAATTTCTTAAAAGTTATATATTTTTTTTTACAGAACGATTCTTAAAGTATTTTTATAAGGTATTTTATGCGATTTTCAGTCATATGAAATTCATAATCAACATTACCTCATCACCCTCTCTCAGTCCTGGACACCGTACCGGGCCTATCCTCATTTTTCCCGGGTTTTTAGTCGTAATGTTTAAATAATTAATATCTGGCCAACCGAGCTTATCTGATATAAAGAAACAAACAACATTTATTTCTCCAGTATTAAGACATGTAAATTAAATTTCAATTTATTTTTATCCAATCATTTTATTTGAAGACCTACGTTAATCAGTTAAATTTTACGCGATCGATCGTAGCAACAGAGTATAAAAGCACCAGGGCCAGGATTCATTATGGCGCGCACAGAATGTATAAGCAGTACGGTGAATGTGCGTTACATTACACGCTTTGGTTACAATATTATGCAACAGTTGCCGATGTAGGCTCTTAAACATATGACAAGTGAGTAATTTGATATTTGCCTTAGGATTATATAAAAGTTATCAATACAAATATATAATATTGAATTCTTAATGTATTTAATCACAGAATGATTTGTGAGTTACATGATTTGATTTGTCATTATGAAATGATCTTAATATGTAAATAAATGTAAAATATTCAATATTTGAAGCAAGATATTAGTAAGACTGCATTTTTCAATTTCAGATCATTTCCTATTTGACGCCTATTGTCTCCTAGCAAACAGACCTTACAAAAATACCCTTTGTAGTCGGCGCTGCATAAAATGCTTACAAAATATACCAAATTTATTTATATTAACTTTAAATGAGTGTTATCATTAACGTTCTTAGAACTCTCATTGAATCATTTAATTTCTCAAACATTGGGATCAAATTATCACAATCAGTACACCACAAATCCTTCATCACCACGAAGCGAAAAAATTATTCTAGATAAAAACTCACACAGAAAACACTGTGTATTGCACCTGTTTGTAATGTCTTATACATATGACATAATAAATTAAGGTAATTTTTCAAGTTCACTTTATAAATAAATGTACAAACAAGTCTCAATAAGAATAAAGATTTTTGAACCTAAATAATGTTCGTTTGCTTCCGACGACGACACGTGGTGGCTCAATTTACCTAAAGAAAACCGAAGCGCCAAGTTTCGTGAACAAGTTTCTATGTAACTTAACAGACAGTTATCGAAAGTTTCGCCGCTTGATGTTGCGATCACATCTGGTAATTACAGACCACCAGTTTCTTCTCGTCTCGTTGTTGTACCAATTAGATTTGAAATATTTACGAAGAGATTCTTACGTGCTTTTCATCTTATTCTGGCACATCTGGCAATAACAGACACAGTCTTTACTAT
This sequence comes from Mysoria ambigua, assembly GCA_018245875.1. NCBI lineage: Eukaryota > Metazoa > Arthropoda > Insecta > Lepidoptera > Hesperiidae > Mysoria > Mysoria ambigua. Next base: position 17,819 of record DWEI01000833.1, read on the forward strand.
GTTAAATTTATGTCGATCCTCTGCGCTACTGGTAAGCAAAAGTGTGGATATCAAGGTTGCATTTATTTAACAGTGATGTGCAAATTAAAAACAAATTGTATTCGTTCATACAAATGTTCAGAACAAATTAGTATTCGATTCAATTTCCGTTAATAAGCTTAAAGAGGATGTAATGTTTGACCGCGTTATCAGATTAGCCATTGAATTACAATCATCAGTATGTTACTAGTCTATAGATATATATACCTAAATCCGACGAGCTCGACCAGTTTAGTGAGATATTCATTTACATCATAAACACATCGCATCTTTTTAAAAAAAGAATAAATTTTTACAGTAAATAATAATTTTATTTCAAAGTACAATTCTCTGTTATTTGTTCTTTATAAAGAGATTTATTTTTACTGTTATCATGTTTGACCCCGATAGTAAAAAAAAACGCATCTAACGCTAAATTTGAGTTATATAGATTTCCGGTATAAGATAAACAAGCAAAATATTTTTAATATTTTGCTAAGTCCACCAGCTTCTTTACACAGTAGGCTGAAAACACCGAATACCAAATATAACATGCTGTTTATGATCTTTCCGCCACCTCGTCCTCCAAATATGCCCTTTAAATTTGGGCAACTCTTAATTATAAAAAAAAAGAAAACGCAAAATTTTAAAACTTTCCCAAAAACACTAAGAATACATTCAATATTACAAATGAAATTGGATGTAATATATTTTAGCATTTTACCAAACATATCATCAATCATAAGCATATCAGTGGGAGATAATCACAAATAAACCAATTAAATGCAATCCTCAACGAAACCCCTGACACGATCTTCGTACATACGAGTATCGTTCGGGATCAGCGGTGGCCCGGACAGAGACGGCTCGCTCACATCGACACCCTCCTCAGCGTGCGCGGACGCGAACACAGCCACGTGTATGCCGAACACGAGACCCGACTCAAGCCGTACCGCGTAATCCTTCGCGGACTCCTCCCGCCGGTAAGTTGGATTCGCGTCCATGTCGAAGTATCTCGAGAACTTGGCGAAACTTCCGAGTTATAGCTCCATCGAATAGTTCAAGTGTTGTCGTCTGAATTTCTGGTGTCTCGACCTGAATATAAATAATAAGATATCGTCCGCTCGAGTTCCAAAGTACATAACTGACAGTTGATCGATATTATTTACGCCACATCACCATCCTGGTAAATTTTTAATGTAATATTTTTAAAGTAATATTTAATGTAATATTTTTAAAGTAATATTTAATGTAATATTTTTCTAATTAGAAAA